>NW_019167838.1:6946049-7138645 GCF_002303985.1 Durio zibethinus | reverse complement strand
AGCGTTAACCGGAAAGTTCTGCCTTGGAATGCGATTGGGCTGTTATTTGTTTCCTTTACATAGCTTTGCCCACGAATCATTTCTCTAAAGAAGGTTCTACTACTATTGAAAATAAAACAATAGGGAAAAATCAGTCACTAAGGCATTGATCCAATTGCAACATAAGCCAATTAAGTCAAGGTTTCAAGCTCACCTACTCGCCTAACGCGTTTAAGTGTCAAGAAAGCATAATATGTATGTACTAGAAGAAGTGACTTCTTGCACCATTGTTTTCAAGGCAAGTTCTCATTCCCTCTACCAATTATTTCAAATCTATTATCCCAATTCCCATTTTTTTCTTCATGTTCAATTTATCTATAAATACTTGCTAATAAGCCCCACATTTCTCATATCATTCTTCACTCCCTTAAGGACTTGAAAATTTTTTTCTCAAGCTTTTGAGTTGGTAATTAGCATCAACAAAAATGGAACAGAAGAGCCAATCCCCATATCCATTGGCACCCGGTAATTAGCTTCCCAAAGTGACCGCAGAAGTCTGTCGCGGTCAGTCAAAGTGGGTTGGGGGGGTTGGGTAAGGAAAAAGAAGAGAATGAAGTGCTGTTTGTAATATTGTATTGTTTGCTTGTCAGCTGGAATTATATTGCTTTGCCTTGACGTCATGCGTAATCAGGAACAAAGTTTCGAACGCGATCAGTCATTTGTTGACACATTGATGTTGGAACCGAAGCTTCCCTACCTTTAATTTGCGAAATGAAATACTTCATTCACGGTAAAAAATACAAACTGTTGGTCACTTTAAAGGTAACGGAAGCTTGGTGAAAGTCAGTTTGCATACAGGGCACACGGTTGGCCAGGCGCTATTCAGAAGCTTCGAGCCAGAGGCTAGATCGACGAAAAAGTTGATGTTATATGTATTTGAGGTCGAGAGTTTGTCAAAAACTAATGAATTGGAAGTGATATTAGCTTGGGGGTTCTACCCCTGGCCAGCTACTCAAAGTTGGAAGGTAAGATTCATCTGATGAAGGTGATCAAGAAGAAGAAGTCTGCCCAAATGAATTGTACCATGGAAATTGACATTGGCCATCGAAAACACTTGGAAATATTCTATGCCACTGATATGCTAGCTGCCTTGTTTTAGGTTATGGATTTGATTTTTTGCCCTAGGGATTTGTTTCTTTTTTTACTTGATTTCTGTCTTAGTGTTTTCTTTGATTTTTTTTTATTATTATGTTTGATCCAGGGGGACATATATGCATGTTGATATGGTAGTCCTCGTCTCGCAGTGCCTGTTCTTATTTTCTTGTTTTTATTTATTTACCAAATGGGTTTTCATGAGAAATTATATTTTAAGAATCCTTTATTGGAGTCAATTTAATATTTAAATTGCTTATAAAAACCTTATTTTATTTTATCTTTGATGCAAGACATCGTGACTGATTAATATTCCGTTGCTCAAATTTACTAAAGAATTGCTGTTATATATATATATATATAAAGTTGGCTATCGATCATTTGTACTAATATTTACTTTTGTTTTGGAAGTAAAAAAGAAAAATGGAGAAATGCTCTGCATAGAGTTTGTTGCAAAGCCTGGTTTTGAGTTAACTAATGGGCCTAGTCCATTCCACCTAATGGTAATCTCGCCTGTTCTCGGCAATTGTTTGGCCCAAAAAAACGAAAAGGGTACAAAAAAAAAAGTCACAATTTTGTGATCACAACCCAACAAAGGACAAATCCAGTGAACTCAAGCAAATTGCTCAAGTTTCCGGAGGATGTAATGTTTCCTAACAATAAGAATCCTAATGTTGGGAAAATGGGTCCATCAGCATCCCAAATTTCCAACATCTATGGTGGCCTAATGCAACTGCTGCTAAACGGCACCTAAAATGTTAAGTCAAGATCCAAGAGCAGAAAGAGACGTATGATCAGCAGAAGAAACAAGGCAAATTCTTTTGTTGTGCCGCTTCTCTGTTTGTGTAGCGTTGTCTTCCACTTTTCCTCTCTTTGGAAGAATGATATAAGTTGCAAGTTGCAAGAGCAGAGAGAGAGATGGTTTGTTGACGACCTTAACTCCATCTAATGAAAAATCCAGATTTCAGGTTCAGTCCTGAAAAGTTGAAGTGGAGTAAAAGCCTTTTTCAAAAATCCTAATCACTGTTCTCTTTTTCATTTTACTTTTTCTTGGTGGAGAAAAAACAAAGAAACATGATGTGAAGGATTTGATACATAAATCCCTTGAAGAACATTACTCTCCTCGTGTTTGTGACCTATAAGCTAGACAAATGCTATCAAATCGGATTGAAGATGTGCATTGGTCAAGTTGAAACTAAATTTTGAGAGGAAAGGTAAAACTTTGAGGTCAAAATCGTGTCACTCCTAGTTTGCTCCAGGCCTGAGGGATGAACAATGCAATTTGCAGATTTACTTGCTTTAGATTTCCTTAAGCGCTGGTGACATACTTATCTATTGAATTCCTCAAATATATCCAGTGGCACTCCATCAAGGAAATAATACACTTGAATAGTTGAACTACAAGAATCTACATCAAATATAAAAAGTTGAAGGCAATTGAATAGGTCATAAGCTGGAACAGAAAAGGTTCGACCATCTTTAATTCAAGTGATGTCCATTAATAATGGGTCTTGGCTTGTTGTTGGTCTTGACTGTGTGAAGTAGAGACCGGCACTATTTGCCCTGCCGTAAGGGGGACCAAGCTATTTTGTGGTGCACTGTAGACCGTGGAGTCTGGAAACGAGGGGTGGGCGCTTTTGTTTTTGCGGTCATTTTGGCTTTCCCTGTCATTATGATGGTGTGGTTTGAAAATTTTGGTTTACTAGTTGCTGCAAACAAAGATGTTGTTCCTCGATTCATTTATTGAAATTTCAAACTCCACGGATTCACATACCCGATTCATTATGTCTCTAGTTTGGAAGTCGCATTGCGAAATATCATGCTATAGATTTTTGTTCCTTTTTCTTGTCTCTAATTACCTTTCTTTGCAATTGAAAAATGAAGTGTATATAGTTACAAAATCCTACTGGTCATTTTCCATTACTAGATGAGCTATAGCAGTAAGGAGAAGCATTACTTTTTATACTTTATGGGTCTCAGTTCCTTGTCATTAAGTATAGTCTACGGCTCTTTTTTTTGGATACAAGCCTAGAGTCTCCCTTTTACATATAATGTTCATCGATTGTGAGATATTAAATTCAAGAATACAATATTGAAAGTGCAAAACAAACAACTCGACTTTTACTAGATACCCAACAAAGGAAACGGGTAGATCGGCCAACTACTAAATGGACAATTTGAATCATAGATGAGAAATGAATTATTGTTTTGAGTGAGGACCCAGTTGTGTTGTGAGCGTTGGATAAGAAAATTCAGAATATAGACAAAGAACTTGTGGGAAACAATTGTCCATGGTATGATCACCATGGCATACTTTCTGAGGAACCATATCAACAAGTATATCAGATCTGAATAGACCATGGATACAGTGGACTAAGGCATAAAACTTTCAACTTCAATGGTACAGGAATATATGAGAGTATACAGGATGGATAGCGAGAGGGAGAGTCGGAGCTCGGAGCATGTGTTTCAATTGCTTAAGCCTTTTTTTTTTTTTAACTTTTGAATGAAATGAAATTAGACTTTAACCATAACCAAGTGAAACTGCTTTCTTACGATACCGTTCAAAAGTGTTTTTTAAAGCAGGATGAAACTGCAGAGATATCATCATGTGGCCCTTTCATTTTTTGGTAGTGTTTAAAACAAAAAACCAAATTTTTTTTAGAAGTATCTATGGCTTCGCTTTCCTGTTCAAACTTGCATTAGTCATTCTCTTTATTGTTTGGTTTGTTTTTCTACTGCAATTTCATGGGTGTGAAACTGTTAATCGATGATGTTAAAACATGGAAAGATTTGAAGAAGCAAAATTATTTATATATTGTAAAAATGCAGTGACCATCTCACTAGTTAATATTCCCATTGCATCCTTGTCCAACTTCTTCCCTTTCCCAGTTTCCCATCAAATTCCCACCAGAAACTACCAGTTGTCCTGAAAAAAGGCATAATCACCCAAGAAAATGAAAGAATAAAGTGGAGAAAACTGTTAAGTCATTTCAACTCCTTCAATTCCAGAATGATCACATCTTTGATATGAACAGCTTACCTTTCAAAGGTAACATAATGCTTAACTGCAGAAATACAAGACCATACACAGTCACCACAACAAAAAGAAATCCAAATATAAAGGTTACTTTCAATTTCTTCATAATGACCCATCACCTTAACATGTGAACCTACTCTATTCAACTGCTCAGCACAGCTAACAATCAAACAACAATCCTAGCCTCTCTAAATTCTTTTCTTTTTCTTTTCCCTTCATTTTTTTAACGTCGTCATAATAAAAATCAAGGTCTCTGTCCAATATTTTCTTTCTATTGCTTTAATTAACAACATTTTTTCCCGAGATTTCTAGTACTTCGTCAGGTGCTGAAGACAGTTCCTTCTTCAATAGATATTCTTGCGGAATCCATCAGTTTCTCGTATGAGGAATTGCTTGTAACTCGTGACAAAAGAGAAGAATCTGAGGAAAATAAACAGTTTAATTAGTACTTAAGAAGTAGATTTAAGGTTTTAACACTCTAATAATAATTAGTGCAAATACTATTACTTAGAGACAGTGTGAAACTACACCTGTAGAAGATGCATTGCTTAGCTTCTCTTGTGAAGAATCACTTGTACATCTCGACAACCAAGAAGATTCTGCTATCAAAACAAGAAACACAAGCTAAGCATCGAATTCCAAATTAAACAAAACAAAATTAATTACTATAATTAATACCTCTATTTGAATTGAAAGATTTCTTGCAATGCAAAATGGCGCTTTGGATCCCATCATGTTGCAGTAGCAGCGTATCATCTCTCCTATTAATTGGTGATGAGGCAGCCGAGGCTGATCTGCTCTTTCCCAAGTGCTTGCAAACCCCTTTAACCCCTGTTGAAAGATTCCCCTGTTTCTCCTTCATGGAATATACCGTTGATGGAGAAGCCACCGGGGATAACATTGATAAGGCGCCTGAGACTTTTGTCTTGTCACTTTGACTATTCTTTTTGGAGACTTTCACATACAATGGCTTGATTAAATTCAGGTATTTCTGTATCAGATCTTTCGATAATCTCTTTGAGGAATCATCTGAAAACGAATCCTCTGTTTTGCCTTTTGTTTTCCGCAACCTATTTTCACTGGTGAAGATTGGGAGGTTTGAAGACTCCTCTGTTTTGAATTTCACTTTGAAATGTTCGCTCTTGCCTTGTTTTTCATGCTTTGGGGTCTCCATAGAAATACCGAGGAACTCTGTTTTCTCTGCTGTGTATGTATTACAGGTATTTGCCATTGACTCTGACTTCTTAAGAGTAAAGAGTCGAAACTTTGGAGCAGATTTTAACAGAGCTATGAGAGATTGAGGCTTGGAGCTTGGCTCAATGGGAATGATCTTTCTTTTGGAGAAGTGATCATTCGGAGACAAAGAACGAGTGTGCTGTGGCAAGTCGAGCTCTTTATCACCAACATTCTTAGCCGGTTTGTGGAATGCTCGCTCTTTCTTGGAGTTGAATCTTTTCTTGCCTTTGACACCGTTCTCTTCATGGCTGTTGCCGTGGGCATTTCCCTTGTCGTCAAACTCATGCATAGGAAGCTCCAAGTCAATGAAAGAGTCCTCTCCTTCATCCAACTCATGATCTGAAACAATCAAAGACTTTGGAATCTCCGTGGTGCCACTGTTTTCACAACAAGGTTGGTTTTGGTTCTCTTTGTGAGCACCATAGCTATGTTTCCAAAATCTGAGAAAATTGAGACCTTCCATGGTAATGGAAAGAGAGAGAAACAAAGAATGTAATAGAGTTGTGTATTTTTTAGAGTTCTGTTTAGTGGGGTTCTAATTTTTTTCTTTAATAGGCGAAGTAGTTCAGCTCTCTCTCGAGTAAACAAAAAACGCTAAAAAAAGGAGACCCTTTGCACTCCGTTTTGTGGGTGGGACGAGAGAAATTGAAAATGGTGAATCATGGTACCCATAGAGTCCAGAGAAAGAAAGGGATAGCTTTGCTTTTGAACAGTATTTATTTGCAGGTTTGGTTGTTTTCACCTGCAAAAGAAAGGAATTGTTTGCGTGGATACAGAGGAAGAGCAAGTGACCGACCCCGTGAGAGTGAGCAAGAGAAAGACAAATCTTTGCAAATGATGCAATTACTCTGTAAAAAGTTTATAGTTTTACTATTCTTTTAGATTACGATACCGAGAAAACTCAGATCTACTGTTACAAATTCAGACTTGCAGGCATTGGGAATCAGCCTTTTTTACTCCCTCTAGACTTCTCAGCAAATTTTGAATCCTGGATTTACATTTGCCCCACGCGCAGTCTCCATCACCACTGTTCTTAATTATATTTGTTAGTTTTTTAGTACTGTTCTCAGTTTCGTTCCTTATCTTTTCCCTTTACTTTCATCCAGTATCGGGTTTAACTTTGGACGGTACTTTTGCCTTGGACATGACCAAAATCAGGCTGCTGCTACTTTTGGTTTTTAATTTCTCAATCAATTGTGTTCGGACGATGAATTATTTTATTTACATTATATTATCAATCCCATTAGCCATTATCATTTTTGTAACGATAAAAGACTTCATTTGCATGCATGATAAGATTAAAAAAAAAAAAAAAGAGATTAATTAATGAAATAATAAAATTAAATATTATAGTGATAAAATTAAAATTACTGATAAAATATGTATTTGGATATAAAAATAAGTATTATAAAATTAAATATAATAAAATAATAAAATATAAATTAAATTTTGATATAATAAATTTATTTAATATCTATGATGTTAAAAAATAATTAAAATTATTTTTATAATAATAAGTTTATTAATAAATAAATAATTAAAATTATTTTTATAATATTACATTTGTTATAAATAATTGAATACAACCCATAAGCCTACTAGCATTGGGGTTTTATAATTAGAAGCATTTAAAAAAAATACATTAAATTAAAGAGGATAAAAGTGTTCAGTTTGCCTATGGTGAATTTTAGAGCCTTTGGTGTGGATTAAAAGATTTAATCTCACCATTCCTATGTTAGTCAAACATTATTTCACGGTGAGATTGGCATGAAAGGGAGCTCAAACGTATTGAATTGACAATTTAGTTCTATCCAAGTGGAATCTAAGGATTATTAAGATGGATGAAAAAATTAATTTTGATAAAATTAAAAATAATGATAACAGTGAAATTATGTTACATTGAGTATGATAAAAATAAAATTAAAATCAACAATAAAAAAATATATTTGAATGTAAAACTAATAATAAAATATTTCTTTTTTACAAGGGCAGTCGTTTATCCTAAAGTTCAATTATTCACTAAATCATTTGCCCTCTAATATGTGATGGGAGGATAATAAAAATAATTGCATCGCCAAAATGCTATTCAAATGCATTTTCGATTCAATAAAATCTTAAAATAAGGTTGAATTTTCCAGGAAAACAAATCGTGTCCTAAAATTTCAAATAACAAATTGTGGATGATATTGCGAGCATTTTGGTGCACGGCTTTGTAGTCAACTCAATGTTTCTAAAATGTTGGAGTATTGTCGGAAATGAGACATAGCCATCCCTATTTTATTCAAAGTCTAAGTCAGCTAAAATTGTTTGACTTATGGTTGGTTCCTGATTCATCAATTTCCAGCTTCCAGGGTCCTATTCAACGATTAAGAAGTAACTAAACCCCTAAAAACCGTTGGACTGCCTGTGTCTTCCATACATTACTAAAACATCAAACTTATATAATAATCCTAATTGAACTCGAACTCATGAACTTTGTTCAAGGAGTTTCAATTTCATTTTAAACTTTCATATGTAGAGACTGGTATACTTTTAGATAAAATTACTTAAAATCTACAAATTAAAACATTCAAATGTTAATTTGAGTATGAAATATTTGATAATTCGTTTATTATTTATTTATTTATTTCATAATTAATATATGTAAAATATAAAAATTATCATATCATAATTTATATTAACATATCAAATATAAAATATATTTTTTGAGCTTTTTATATTCATATATGATTTTACTAAAATTTTAAAATATATCACATTTAAAATTATCATATAAAAAATAAGAATAACTTCACAAACATTTCATGTGAATTACGACTTTTTCACTTATACCTCGTATAAAATTTTTTTTCTCACGTATAATCTTGTGGTTTACTTCTGTTATCAAAATGAATAATGACATTAAAATCAAATAAATTTTAATAAAATTAGAAAGTTAGTCTCACCTTTTTTATTTTAATCCTGATTATCCCTTTATGATAATAAAAATAAACCATAAGATTTTACATAAAAAAATTTAGACTACAAGATAATATTTGGTATCGTTTTTAAGATCACCATAATAATATAATTATCGAGTCAAGATGATTTTATTACTCGTAGTTTAAAATCATTTTATTTAGTTAACAATTATTAATTCGTACAAATAAAAATGATTGTATTTGATATTATTAAAAATTAAATATTATTTTATTTAAAAGTACGAAAATAATCATCTTTATTATAATAGTTATATAAGTTAATAATTTAAATATTATTTTAAAAATAATTCATAAAATATAGTAATATTATATTATATTTTATAATAAATATAATTAAATTAATAAATTAATAAATATTTTTATTAATTAAGTAAATTAATTTTTATAATATAAATGATGTAAAAAAGCATTTGGATTAAAAAATAAAACTAATCTATTGAAATTATAATAACAAAACAAAGACATTATATTATATATTAAACATTAGAAAAATTAAAAAATACACAAATTATTTTTAAATATATTATAATGAATATTAATTTGAAAATATAAAATAATTATAATTTTAAGAGATATCAAAATTTGAATTCACATATTAAATAAATAATATTAATTATTTATTAATTTTACTCCATGATAAAAGTTTTTCATTTATTTGGTAAGAATTAAATATTTTTTAAGATAATGATTTAATTATTATCAATAATTTAAAATTATTATCACATAAAATTATTAAATATTTATCAAATACAATGATGTAATTATTATAAATAAATTATTATAATTTTTTAAATGATCATCCTATTACGAATATTATCAGGTGAAAAAGTCACAACACGCGGTGCATGTACTTTAAAAAGTAATACAAAATTTAGAAGTGTAAAGGCATGCTACGCCATAAGGAGGCGCGTGGAATGCGAAAAGAATGAAAGCTCTTTTAATGCAGACGTAGTTTGACGAGGATTATGTTGCAGAAGACAATATGAAGGCGACCAGAAACTTCCAAAAAGAAAAAAGAAAAAAAGGGTTCTTTGTTAGAAACGAGAGACTACTTTTCCACATGGTCTTAAAAGATCTGGTTGGTTTTCTACGGGTCAAAGGCAGTGGCGTAGCTGTGGGCACGCATGTAATGTAATGCTTTGGGAGCCTTAGCGATAGCTTTGAAGAGGTGCAACTCTACATTTTTGGAGTTGGGGGGAAAGGGTCCAAGTCTTACCGCAAAAGGCTTGCTGAGATGGGTTTTGGGTGCCTTAGCCCTTCTTTTGAATGGTATTTACAGGAAAGTCAAAATGAAAGTGGAAGCTCTTAGCCCAAAAGAACCAAAAGTAACCTTACTCATATCACTTTGGAGTAGCACTTCTTTTTCTTTTTTAAGATGCAAACACAAAGTAGTAAAAATAAAAACAAAAAGTTGCACGTTAATCATATAATTTTCTCTTTGCCAAGAAAGAGCATGTAGTTTTCTTTTCTGGCAAAAAAAAAGAATATAATTTTCTAGTTCCCTTGGATAGTATCCTAGGCACTCTCTTATCTGTTTTCCCAGTAAGCAAACAAAAAGAACAGTGGCATTATCGTGATTATCAAACGAAGTATTAAATTCATCTATATATTGATTTGGATATATAGTTACAGCTAATTATGCCTTAATCTAAGTTAAAAACTGAAACTTTTTTCAGTATAAATTAGGTCACAATTTATAATAAAAAAAATTATAGATGTTAAGATTTTAATTTTAGACTTAATGAATGTCATTTTTTAAAATTAATTATATGAACTATCTTAACTAAGCTATTGGATTCTTAAAAACTGAAACTTTGATAACATAAGCAATGTGCATTTCGCGGCTGCTTCCAGTGAACATTTATATAAGATGGCATGTACATAAACTACAATGTTTTGTACTACTTCATTACTTCTGAAAGTTCCATCCCATGTTTATGGCATGTACAAAGTCTATTTGAGACCTTGTCCGGCTTCAGCTAACTATTATTGTTTTTTTAGATAGAAAGAAAAAGGTTTGAGCTGACTCCGTCTACCATATGCATTGCATCATTATAATGATATACATCAGCAAAGTCACATTTACCATATGTACACATAATCTACAAGAAACCAAATCCAACAAGCGTTCAGATTTTGTTTTATACCATGGCATAATTATCATGAGTTGCAAGATTCTGTGCCCTAAATCATGACGGATACCTGCAAGTTGGGAATTTTTTTATGCTTTCTTTGTCTTTAAGGGGGAAGAGAGGGATGTTCCCCACCACCATCATTGCCATTTCAGCCAACATTCTATTCTACCGTTCCCTACCCGAATTGAATTCCCTTTTCCACTCAATAGCCCACCATGGATTTTTGTTCTTCTCTTTGATTTGTGGGTGTGGTTTGGTGTATAAATCTCTCACGCCTCTTAAAAAGTCTCGGAAATGTTGGCTGCTCTTGTCGATGCTTTAGGAATTCTGTGAATTTTGTTTGGAGACGGTGCGCGGGGTCTTCATTGAAGGAAGATTACGTTGTCTTGTCTCTATGGCCTGTTAGCTGCCTCTATTTAGGCTTTGGACGAGGCTCATGGGCTAAAGGTGTTAATCACTCAGTCTCGTTGCAATTCTTTTGGGCCTTACAGATGCTAGTCTGTAAAGGATGAGAATGGCTAGCATTGAATCGCCAGGCAGTTCACCCGTCCGGTTGATAGCCATCATGAACACATTTTTCTTCATTTAATAGTTTATCCAACTCAAATTTCAAATTAAATAATGCATTCAAAGAAAGAATATGATGTAGAAAAAAAAATTGATGGACTCATATCCAGAATATACTAATCGATATAAACATCTCGTGGCCATATTTAAATCATTTTCTCACCGAAGAAACTATAAATCATGGAAAGGAAAAAAAACCTGCACTTACCCTAGTTAATTTTACGAGCTTTGCTGAATAGAAAAGCAAAGCCTGCGATAGAAATGCTAGACGTAATAGACAAATATTTAAACTATCGCTTTGCTAAGAAAAAGAAAAGACAAATGTCAATTATGATCAAACCTTTGAGTTATTAGTGAAAAGATGAATTCACAAACTTCTGCTTTGACTGTGGACTCTGGAGAAGGGAAAATGCAGAACAACGAGTTTTCAAATGAATGTCTTACAGGTTTTTTTTTTTTTAATTTTCCTTCTTTTCTATAACATTAAAATATTTGTTAAGAAAATATTTTTGTATTTAATGCATTGTTTTTATTATATTCAAGAAAAAATAATACATTAATTATATATATTTTTAAATATCACCTTAATCATAATCACTGAATTTTTTTTTCATAAAAAGGTTTTTAAAGCATTTAATACTCAAAATATAGTTTTTGAAACAAGATATTCACAATAATTAATAAGTATCCTTCCCAGCAAAATGCACTTTCGCTAGAAGAACTCAAAGGGAGTAAAATAAAAACCAGTTTCATTTAATATTTTAGTGCAAAATTTTCCACATTGCATTTAATATTTCACTCTTAAATAAAATAAATGTATTATAAAAAAGACAAATAATAATGCTGATAAAAAATAAATGGATTATACCAAAAAAAAAAAAAGTGCGAGATTGACCAATGAGGCGTTACCATACCAAGCGAGTGGAAAGTGTCGAAGGAGTAATGTAATTCGAGACTAGAGTTATTTGTAGTTCGGGTTAAGTCAGATTTAGGTTGGATTTATATTTGATATTAATAGTTTATATATTTATTTAAATTCGGCTTGGTCTAAAATTGAGGTCTTAAATTTTTTTAAAGTTTGGTTTAAATTAAAAAAATAAATCTTTAATTCACCTAGTAAACTTAATTTATATAATAAAAAATTAAAAAAATGATTAAATTAAGTTTAATAGGATTATCTTTAATTTATATATATAAATTAAAATTAAAAAATATAAATTAAAAATAAATGTTATATAAAAGTAAAAATTAAGTTTAAGAAAATATATAATTTTATTTTTAATTTTTATATATATGTGAATTAATTTATATATAATTCACATATATAAATAAAAAAAATTATATATATGTAAATTCAGGTCAGGTCAAGTCGAACTTAGGCTTTAAATCTATTGTCTAAGGCTCAGTCTAAAATTTAAATAAGTGTAAAAATTATGTTCAAGCCCATTTAACGAGTTTTAATTTTTTGTCCAAGCTTTCTTAAAATTTGGACAGGTAGCTCAACTTTTGAATAGGTCTATTCCGAAGCAAACTAAGTAGTTGTTTGGATCCCATCGCACTGGTGATTAAGCTCACTGCACCTTTAGTTGAATCCAAACGCCAATTTCAGTAAAGTCAAGCCAGCGTAAATTTCTCATTAAATTTTTTTTTCAATCACAGTTACAGTAATGTTTTTAATCGTAATTATAGTAAATTTTATTACTGTTTTCAATCTCCCTGCAATCAATCTCACTACCCATCTAAATATAATCTAAATATCTAGGGGCCATTTGGTTTAGTGGAACTAAAACTTTAGTCAAAATTTTCCTTTTTTAATTTAATTTTTTTGAAATAAGATTCATGAGATTTTAAAGATTTTAAATAATGTAAAAAAAGGAAAAAGTAAGAAAAATAAAAAGTTTTCCTCTCTTTGAAGTTTTTTAGATTTTGAAATTTTTTTTTATCTTATTTACCTTCATTTAATTATATGTTCAGACTATGTTATCTTTTTTAAACTCTTAAAATTAAAATGTAAATATGATTTTTGTTCTTTAAAATTTCAACAAGTATTACATTTTTAAAATAAAAAAATGCAGTAGATATTAAAACTTTATTTTCAAAATTATTAAATTTTACAATATCATGTTTTTAATATGGATTTTAAACTTTCATTTTTGAAAATTTTTAATTTTAACAAAAATCATGCTATTAAGATAAGAAACATAATTGATGTTGAAATTTTATTTTAAAAATTATTAAATTTAAAAAAAATTATGTTTTGAGCATAGAAAACTTAGTGGATGTTAAATATTTATCTTTGAAATTTTAGAATTTTCACAAAAATCACGTTTTTAGATAAAAAAAATGTCATGAATGTTCAAATTTTAAAATTTTAACAAAGATTGTGTTTTGAGCATAAAAAAGGTAATATTGTTGAAATTTTATTTTCGAAATTCTAGAATCTTAACAAACATTGAATTTTGAAAATAAAAAACATAATGGATGTTGCTACTTATAACAAAATTAAAATAAAAAGTAAAATATATTTACTTAATAT
This sequence comes from Durio zibethinus, assembly GCF_002303985.1. Next base: position 7,125,019 of record NW_019167838.1, on the reverse strand, counting down.
TATTACATACAAAATCTAAAATTTATTTATTTAATATTTTCTCTGAGTAAAAATAATCAACGTAATAATAATAATTAAGATTGTAAAATTATGTTTGTTGAAAATATGAATTTTTTTGAATTTTTTTAAAATTTAATAGAAAACCACGTATTATTCATGTGTAACGTATTATAAATGTAATGCGTTATTCACATGTTATCCACTATAACAAATTTGACCCTGAGTGGCACATAGAATAATGTCACTAAATATTTATTTTTCATCACCATATATATTCCATAACAAAAAGTTAAACGTCATGACTTTCGTTATGTTTGCACCATCGCTAAAAGTCTAATGTGATTATACCAAAATATTGTCACATATTGTGAATCTATCGTAACAATAAAATAAAATGTCACCCTATACTTTTTTTTGTGACATTAGTTTTTGTTAGCTATTTATGAAAAAAAAAGTCATTAAAGGTTATAATCGTCATAAAATAAATGATAAAATATGATATATTAGTGACGAAAGCTAAATCATCACAGTATTCGTGATAAAATTGTTGTCACAAATAGTTGTAAGATAATGTCTACTGTGATAATAAAATAAAATGTCATCTTATACTTTAGTTTTTGTGAAATTAGTTTTCGTCAGTTATTTATGAAAAGAAAAGGTTATTAAAAGTTATACTTGTCACAAAATAAATGATAAAAATCTCATATATTAGTGACTAAAAGTAAGTCGTCATAATTTTGGTGATATAATTATTGTCACCAATGATTATAAGATAATGTCAAATGTGACAATTAAATCAAATGTCACCTTTTTTTTATGATGTTAGTTTTTGTTAACTATTTATAAAGAAAAAGGTCATTAAAGAATATAATCATCACAAAACAAATAATAAAATTTGATATATTAGTGATGAAAGATAAATTATCATAGTATTGGTGACACAATTATTGTCACAAATGATTGTAAGATAATGTTAAATGTGCCGATAAAATCAAATGTCACATTATGCTTTATTGTTTGTGACATTAGTTTTCAATCATTATTTATGAAAAAACTTCATTAAAGGCTATAATCGTATAAAATAAATGATTAAATCTAATATATTAATGATGAAAGGTAAATCGTTATAATATCTATGACATAATTAACGTTATTAAATCTTATATATAAAATAAAAATCATCACAGTCATTTTGCTAAGATAAATCCACTGTATGTTCTTGCAAATTCACCATTGATTTAACTAGTTTTTAAATGTAGTATTTCTCTAAAGTCTACCCTAAAATCATATAGAAATAATGATTATTTAAAAAAACTAAAAGTATCAAAACTATGAAATAGAGTAGTCAATAGAATACTTTTCTTCAAGTTCCCCATCCAAATCTTGTGTTGAGTGTGATTATGTTGAAGGTAAGTTTGTATCACTTGAAATTGCAATGAATAATTAATAGCAAATATAAAAGCAAACCACAATATACACAATAAGATCAAAACAAATATAATATATTTTATGCATATCAAATTTTTAAATGAGGCCCTATCCTATATTAAAAAATAAGCCTTGTTAAGAAATTGATAAATAAACTTCTCAATCTGTAATGTTGATACTAATCATAAAAAATAGGCCAAAGATGGGTGATTCATGTTTAGACAAGTAATCACCATTACCTTAAGCCTATTTTAAAATTAATTCAGATAAATCATGGGAGAATTACAATTACACCTACTTTCAAGGAGCCTATGTCATTATCATACTTTAATATATCTTGCATCATTTGAATGACATTTTATCATCCAAATTAAGACAAGAAGACATAAGTTATAATAAGAACTTAAACTAAGATATAAACATGTAAACAAATAAAGCAGAAACACATAGACATAGCACAAGCAACTACTTTAAATCAAGAATCACAAGAATCGAGCAAGGGCCTTTTAAAAGAAGATTTGGAGATGAAGCTTCCTTTTTATAGATATTGTTGTAACTTGTTAGAAGGTAAAATTTGTAATGGGATTGTGGGAATTTTTGTAACTTTGAAATTCACAAGTAAACTTCATAAAGACTGAGTAAATAAATAAAAATCAAGTGACAAAAAAAGTAACAATTTTCACTTCTGAATTAGGTATCAAACAAAGCCCAAATATATAATTCTTTCAATATCACAACCACAATAGAATCAATGTACCAAAAGGCACCACCAGCTGTATCACTTATACTAATTCTTGCATTTGAAATATTGCTAGTTGAAAAACAACTTACTTGAATGGCTAGTATGTTTACAAACCTTTAACATATAATGGCTAGCATAGCTAGAAAGAATTGCTGAAAAAAAAGTCAACAGTAATTAATACATTATGAGCACATGAGAAAGGTATATTCAAGTCTAGAGGTGTAATCGAGTCGAGTCAAATCGATACAGTGAAAAGCTCGAACTCAAGCTCAAGCTCGACTCCCAACTCGTGACTCAATACTCAACTCAAATTCTATTGAGTTTCATATTCCTAGCTCGAGCTCGATTCGTGATCGAAATTGAGCTACTCAAGCTTACTTGATTATGCTCGATTAATATATAAAAATAAGCTCAATTTTTATACTCAATAAAAGCTCGATTATTTGAGCTCGAACTCGAGCTCGAGCTCAAGATCGAGATCTTTTACATCTATTTTTTATCAAACCTAATAAATATTATATTTTCAAGATAATAACAATAATAATAACAATAACAATAACAGCAACAACAACAACAACAACAACAACAACAACAACAATAATAATAATAATAATAATAATAATAATAATAATAATAATAACTTACACAACAACTAAATCCAAGCAAATAAAACTCTCATCAAATGATTCAAGTACAACACATAAATAAAAGACATAATGAAACTTAAAAGTTAAAGTCCTAATTGAGAAATTAAATATCCAAGCAAATAAGTCCACAAATAAGTCACAATAAACCAACAACAATACATATGCTGCCTTCATAATATTATGTCTTTAAATAAACATTGGGCTCTTGTTTTTCAACAAACCTACACAAAAGAATAATCACAAAACAAACAAATTATAATTAACAATTAGAATAATAGTAAAAGGACCCATGTAAGAAAAAGATTGTGATATTATTACAATCATCAATAACTTTAAAATTTTAACATTAGCATCAACATGGATTGTATCTTGTCAATTACCTTATAATCAAAGCAAAAAAATACAGACAATATCTTGTCAATTGCCTTAACATGAGTTTCTATCATTAGTTAACCTATAGTTCGTAAACTATAATGCAAAAAGCTCAATCCAGACTAGCTACCACCTATTTTTCTTTTGTAATATTGTAACAAATTAAAGGTACTTAGTAATATTTCATACATATATAAAAGACATTAGATATCCTCACTTTAAGGGATTTTGAGTGCAATTTCAATTGATTTTTCTCTTTCCATATAGATAAAGTAAAAAAAATAATAGTTAAAAATTATATTAAAGCAATGATAGTCACCCAATAACAAAATAATAACAAAAAAAACTCATTTTGTTCTTCTTCATTCCATGAAGATTTTGACACCAATCTCCTCTACAAAGTAATACTTGTACTGTGTCAGGAGCTAAAGAAGCATGATAAGTATCAATAACTCTGCCTTCTACACTAAAGTAGCCTCTGGAGCCTCTGAAGCCACTGAAGTGATAGGAATAGCAAGTATATCCCGAGCGATTTGGATAAAATACGATACTTCAAAATGCTCACTTTCCATCATTCCAAACCATCAAACTTAGTGAAATCTCCTTCACAGATAAAGCAACTCTCAGCTAGGTAGACATTTAGATCAGATTATTGTGATTGAGCAGTTTCAACTGATTTTACATAATTTATAAATTTAGACCAACCAAAAAAAAGAAGCTTCTATATTAATATCACTAATACCATTATCATGCACTTGAGTTTCAACACTATGCTCATTGCCAAATTGATACTCACAAGCATATTCTTTATAAATCTCATAAAGAGCATCTCGAACTCTAGCAATATTTTCTCTTATTTTTCTATTAAGGTACATTCGAAAAAAGCAAAACTCAACCACCTTTATTTTGCACCTTGGATCCAAGATAGCTATTATAGCCATTAACAAATTACATTTTTCTCAATACTTATCAAATTTACTTTTCATCTTGCGAACCATTGCTTGAACAAATTCATTTTCAATATTCATCCTTTTATCTAACAACACTTTAACATGATAAACTTTGTTCGAAAATAGGTTTGAAGTTGGATAATCACTTCTAAAGATGATTTTAGTGGTTGAATTAAAAACTTCTAAAATCTCACAAACTTTCTCCACCTTTTCTCAATTTTCATGACTTGGACAACACTTGTAATAAGATTCTCATTCTTTGAGCCTTGGAAACACTTTTTTTAATTTGATTGTAGTCAGCAACATCTCAAATGTTGAATTTCAACATGTTTTATAATCGAGAATGAGTTTTCCTATCATGTAACTGTAACTGTTATACTATGTCAGAAAATAAGTTAAGTCTTGCCTCATTCTGATTAATAAAACTGACACTTTCATGAACGTCGTCAATTACATTCTTAATCTCAGAAAGGTCATTTTGAACAATGAAATTTAAGATGTATGCACAACACCGAACATGAAATAATTTTTCTTCATAAAGCAACCTCCTATTTCTTGAAAAAGTGTCTTTAAGAATTCTAATCGTCACATCATTGCTTGAAGCATTGTTCATAGAAAGTGTAAACACTTTTTTTTTCAATTTCTCATTCTTTTAGACACTTAAAAATACAATCGATAATTTCAATACCAAAACGAGAATGAGGTATGTGAACAAAGCTAATAACGCGCTTTTGCAATCTCCAATTAGAATTTATAAAGTGTGCTATACGAATCATGTACTTAATCTTTTGGTTACTTGATTTCCACAAATTTGTTGTCAAACTAATATTGCTGACAGTCTTTAACAGTGCTTTTAATTTCTTCTTTTTTGCTTCATAAACTTGCATGCAATCTTTCTTAATAGTATTACGTGATATCTTTTCCCATTCAGGCATCCCATGTTTTTGCATAATGTTAAAACCTTTTTATTTTATAATTGAAAAAGAATGCTCGTGCATAAGTATCCAATGGGTAGTTGCCTTTCTTATTTTTTGTCACATCAAACTTACCATCTGTAAGAGCAGGTTGTATCTGTACATCATTACATGTGTCTACTGGCTAGAAGTTGATTATTTTTTATTGATTCTGAAAATTTTTTTGCTTAACACAAGTTATCAAGTACCTCTTAAATTGAGTTGAACTTTTACTTGTATTTATTGCTAACTTCTTCTTATAATGGATACACTTTTCCTTTTTAGAACCATCAGAAAGAGTGACTTCTTTGAACTCCAACCAAATTGTAGATGTCTTTTGTCTCTTTTTCTCATTACCTTCTTCACACTCTTTAGGGTCAACATCATCACATTCTCTATCATTGGCATCGATGACTGGTGTTTTATCTATGTTACCATCAGTGGTATCTAAAGCTTCATTCATTGAATCATTACCATTATCTGACATAATTCGGCTAGCAAAAAAATTTATTATCGGTTGAACTGGTACAAAGGAGATATTTGGTGTGGTTGATGACATGTTTAGTTCTTTATAACAAAAAAAGGATAAATCAAAATAATAATTCAATTTTGGGATCAAACAATAATGCCGAACAAGTTGTTGAAGCATGTGTGATAAATTTTTTTATGAGAAACATGCCAAACAAGTTGCGAGAAACAAGTTATTGGAAGAATATAGAATTTAACAGTAAATGATAACCATTTATGGGAATTATAAGTAATATACATAGTCTTTGCTAGATATGACAATTGATTAAAGATTAAAATGCAGTGGGGTAGCAATAACTATGTAAATAAATAAAATTTAAATTGATCCTACACATGCAATAACTAAAACAATTGATCAATTTTTGCTTATTCATATATCTAGAATGCAAAACTATATAAATAAATAAAATCTAAATTCATTCTACACATGCAGTAACTAAAATCTCCAATGCCTTAACACTTTTTATTAACATATATAACTTTCTGAATGATCAAAATTTTTCATATATAAGACGGAAACATGTATATGCTTAAAAAATGAATAAATTTGAGATTAAATTCTAATTAGATAACACCTCTAAACCTTTTTGTTATCTCTTATTCTAACTTCTTTTATAATAAAATAAAATTCTAGCTGACTAGGATGCTAATTAGACTCTCTGACTATAAAATGCAAAGACGAACCTCCTATCTAGAGCTAGCTAGCTTAATTATTTTGTTTAGTTGTAATCAGAATATTTTCTCAAAGTACTTAAAAATATATTCAAGAATTTTCTAGCTTTTTTACTTTTTATTATTTTAATCGGTTATTACTTCATAGAGTTATATATATAAGGGGTTAATTTGGATTAAATTTTATTCTTTGGGAAAATATACCAATATTGTAGGAATTTTAATAAATTTAAGATTACCCACTTCGATAAGAATTTGAATTTTCAAAATCAGTTTATTTATACTTACTTCACAAACTCCTAAAATCTATTTCTTATTTTACATTTTAAAGTTTAAATAGATTCTTTGATTTTTTTTATCTAAGGAATAACTATTAACATTGTTCACTAATTTTGACAATCCTAAATTTTAGGGTAAATATCAAAGATTTGGCAAGAGAAAAATTAAAATAGAGAATTTATTTACTAGGATAATTAAAATGAATATTTCTTATTAATTTTACAATTATACATGCCTATTTATTATTTATATAACATTTACCTATCCCATTAGAAATAAATGTTAGGTGATATTCTAACAAATATAATATGTATAAAAAAGAAAAGTGTTCTCATCAAACAATCCCCAAGAAAACCAACGATGACTACATCAATGCTTAAATTATGAATATGACTAAAAAAACAAAGGCAATGACCTTTTTTTATTTTTAACTAAGATGAACCATCCAAAAGTTTTTCTGTTGATAAAGCTTACTGTGCAAGTCTTAATGTGGCCCAAATTCAATTACTTTCTGGCCAGTAATATAGAGATAGCACATAAAAAGGCACAAAGGTAGAACGCAGAAAGGTAACATGTGGCAGCCTACTCCAACTTTGATTTGTCTTGGATTTGAGTTGGCTTTGGTCTAAGCTAGCTTTAAAATATTTGAAGAGAGTGGGACTCGGGAGGAAAGGATGCCGCAAGGGCTTTTTGGTGAGATGAGAGAGTCGGAAAGAAAGAGGAAAAGAAAATAAGGAAAGAAGAAAATATAATTTTAGGGTTTTTTAGGTTAAAGGTAAAATAATAATTTTATAAATAAAATAATAAAAAATATATATAATAGAAAATTTTGATTAGGTTTGTGAGCTATTCGAGCTAGGTATTAATATGCTTGAATTCGGTTCGTTCAATAAGTTAAACTATTCGAGCTCAACTCGACAATTATCGAATCAAATTCGAGTTTTAATTAAATCGAACCCGAGTAGCTTACGAATACTAATGTATCATTTACACCTCTATTTAAGTCTATACCTGGAAATTAAGAGATGGTTACTTAGATTTCAATAGTTGTTAAAGCATTTGTCATAGCTTCAATTTGAGCTTAAAAAAACTCAAAAGTTGACTTATATTGCTGAAGTTCTTCTTATGTTCTTTTAAGACTTTCTTATAAATTTTTAGCACTTGTAAATAAGGTTTTAGTAGTAGGTTTAAGCGTGTATCCATGTCCTTTAATATATCCCGACCTAGTATCAAGCATTTCATCCACTACAGCATCAACTGTTTTAGGTTCTATTCCTTCTTCAATAGGAATTGATTGTAATTTCACCATTTTCTTCTAGCATTTAACAAAAATTTGGTTAACTCAAAGAACCATACTACAACAATAAAATTATAACTTTTAATTTGAAATTTCTTATATAGGCTGCTTGAGCTCTAGGTGTTGACTATCCTTTATTCTTTGAGTGGTGATTCATTTTAAAAATTTCATCCTATTAGGTTCTTCATCATCCTTAAAAATTTTGTTACTTTAGCTACAAAATTATATATTTAATAAAAATGTTTATGATTAGAAAAGTATTCAAATAGAAAACAAATAGTATTTAACAATTTTTGTAACTTAAAAAATTTACCATGGAATAGCGGTTAACCACAAAGGCTTTTGATCTTTGGTTATGAGTTAACTTGATATTTTTCCTAACTTTTTTATTTCTCTTACACCTCTTTTCATTTTAAAAAGAATGAAATAATATAAATATATTGATGTTTAATATTTAAGCAGAATGAATAATTGTTATATAATTTTTTCAAACAGTTAAACATAATTTTTAATCAAATATCAAATTATAAAAACTTAAGAAAATAATAAGAAAACTTAAGTTTTCATTTGGTTGTTGCTTCATTTGAATAATTGTTATATATTGATGTTAAGCATGAAAACTTAAGAAAATAATAAGAAAAAATATATTACTATATGTCAATTAAATATAAATGTGAATAAGAAAATAATATGGTATTCAGGATTAGTAAACAAATTGTAAAGCTTTTTCCAATTTTCTTGAGTCAAGTTATACTTTGGTGGGTTATTTTGACATACCACTTCAGCATTTAAAAATTTTTAAAAGTGCAAGTAGAGCCTATATCGTTGATTTTTTTGATAATTTTAATAAAATTGATAAGATAGACATCTTAATATTGTCATCATCCAGTTTCATCTAAAATATTGTCTAAAATAGAAATGAATTATTTGATATATTCAAAGAACATAAATTCAAAACTAACCAATAATAAGTTTTGTAATAATATTTTGCATTTACATTAAGTAGCTCAAAGGCATACAACTTGTTTGTATCTTCACATCTTTTTATTTTGTTGGGATCGAGATGAATTATCGAGTAATGACTCCAATTTTAGAAGATAATTTATCCGATTGACTTGTACAAATAGGTCTACCTTTAATTGTTGGTATATCTATTATTAGCTTTTTTTTCCTTTTAATGAGTTTTTCTAGTCCTATTCCTTGAGTTGGGCCTCGTAACCTTTTAGAGGACATCGAAGCTATGTTTATAAAAACAATACATTAAACTAACATAGTGAAGTAAAAATTTTATTTTTTAAGAACCAATACAATCCACAACACCATCATGAAACAACACAACTTTACAAGTTATTAACCTAACTTAAAGCTTAAAACAACCATCATGAACCATTGCAAAACCTAAAAAAAATTATGAGCACCTATAAACACTTCTTATCTAACACATTCAAAAATAATTTGCTCATTATCATAGAAACACTAGCCCATACATTATTGGAAAACAGTTTAGTCATTATAATAAACACTTATTATATAACACATTTAAAAATAGTTTACTTATTATCATAGATCATTAAAAATCAAATTATTTTTCATCAAAAAATAAAAAAACACATTTATACATTTTTAAGGTAGAAGATTATATAGCATAACCACAACAAGTCACATGTTATATGTAGAGCTCATAAGCTCAAAAAGGTTAAAATAATCAGTTGTTAGGCCAAATCTAACATTTCATGCATCATGTACAAATCAACCATTCTCTTTGTTAAATTTTTTCTAAGCATTTTCATCTACTGGATGTCTTAATGTATCATTATCAACACATTTTTCATGCCATTGCATATCTTCTATTGTTTTCTTAAACATAAATAATCTTTGGAGTATTGATTTTACGGGAAAATAATGCAAGACTTTTCAAAGAATTTTATTGTCAACAACCTTTCACCTTGACATCTTACATGTAAAATAATTTGTTTATCTTTAAACTCTCTCCAAAATAGAGCATAATCATATTTGCATACATGAATTGGCATATAATTAAGTCTTAGGTCTTTTAAAATTTGTGTTACCTTATAATAAGATGAAGGAATTGTATTAGTAGGAAAAACCTCCTTCAATAATCTCAATATTGTATTTGTAGTCTTGTTGCTCATTTGACAATAAACCTTTTTATGTTAAACTTTAACCTAGACATGTTGGTGTACTCTGGTAATAGTTCACATTGTGCCTCATTCAAAAGTTTGCTAAATTTTTTAGCTTCTTCTTTGCCTAAATTAGAATTAAAACTATGATCATCTGTCACTCTAAAAAATACTTCTTCTAACAAATGATACATACCATCATTCAAAGGTTTATCATGTATACTTGTTCTTTTGTAAGAACTAGTATTCCTAAGCTTGATTTCTAAAAGTTAGCATTGTAAATCAGATTGCTCATTATGACATATTCACTTGGTGTAGCTATTTGATATACCTTTTAAAAGTAAATAATCTTTTATCTCATCTTGAAATCTAGTAAATATATTTAAGCAAACTCGATAAAGACAACAAACTTTGTATTGTTCTCTCATATTGGTACATATAAATTTCATGAAAGTTGAAATTCAGACAACATACTTATAGAATACTTAGACTTCATCATCCAATTTTTATCCATGTTAATCAAATGTTCTTAAACAATTTAAACACCAAACAAAATTACCTTTTGAAATTAAGTAACATAAAAATCTAGTCATAAAAATGTGAAACATTCATAATAATTCAGTCTGAATCCAACATTATATAATCCATCGATAGGACACATACATGTATATAATGTGTCCTAAACATTTTATATTGAAATATTCATATTCCTTAAACATGCATGTAAAATGATCAAGGTTCAAATAGTTACATATGTTCTAACATAAACTAAGACTGTTAGTGCATCACATAAAGATTTTGTTAGCATCTGACAATAAATAATGCAACTCAAAACTATACTAAAATTCTTACTTGATTTTATTTTTTACAATCTTCAAGTGGTCCAAGCCAAAGAGAGACTTTTTTAAACTTCTCTGCTGCAAATCAAAAGTATAATTAAGGACAATTTAAGTTGCTTTATAACTAAACTAAATTAAAAAATACATTTACTAAAAACTAACAAATAAATTACATATCATATTTTATTTAATGAGCTTGGATACTTGGATTGATAATGGCTAGAATGAGGTGATAGTAATACAATAGTTGTTTATTTAGATACTCACATTTCCTTTTATGATAGTATAATTAACTTCAAAACTGATGTGCTTATGATGCAACAAAACGTAACTAGAAACCAAATTGTTGTATGCCATAAATGCATATGCTGGTTTAGATTTGAGTTGATATACATTGTGAATTCTAATCTTACACAAAACCATTAAAGAAACCTTCTGCTTTCTTGACCACATTTCGTTTTGCCTTTTTAGGTCACCAATTCTTTCTTGTTTCTATTATTTTCCCTTTTTTTTTTACAATTTTGGATTATTAGTGTTTGATTTTGAATTTAACTTGAAAGACTAAATTAAATTCAATGATATAAAATTTTATTGCCAAACCTCTCTTTATATAGCAGTAGTTCTTGAAGTTGAGATTAATTGATTAAGAATTTTGAATTTAATTTTAGGTGTATATCTGTTTGGAATGATTTGTTTTCCTATAGTTTTGGCAAGAAACAGATACAATGGCATATTAATTAAGGTAATATTTTTTCAATAATTTACATGATTGATTGGGTACTTGGCCTTATATGAGTCTCGTTGAAAAAAAATGGTTGGTGTTTTAGGTACATTTCATTTCTTTCTCATTGCACCTTACTCTATTAGGCTTTAAATATTACAATTCCTTTTAGCTTTTTAAATTTTGATTTTGGCTTATCAATACCTTAATACCTTTAGCAGTTTACTTATTCCATCTATTTTTGGGTTTTACAACTACATGTACAATGAAGGTTTGTTTGATAAAGGCTAATTGTTAATTATGGGAATTAAAAATTTAATTTTTTTCCATTTATGCTTTAAGTGGAGCAAAAGGATTGATGTAATTCTTTTGCTTGTATATGTGGTTGTTAATTTGATTCATGAAAATTTATGGTCATCTTTCATAAAAGAACCATTTTCTGCTTTCCTATTAACAACATCTATTTAGCAGTTAAAAGTTTTTGATGATAATTGATAAATTGGGGTTGGTCTTACTAAATTTGGTCTATTTGGATATATTAGTCTAGCTGAAGATGGATAAGTTAAACATGTATGATAATTGCTACATGTGAATCATGCATGTGTTGAAGCATCTGGTTTTGGATATAATGTTTTAGGTTTTGCTAATTTGTAAAACTTGTTATTTGTTTAGTTATAATATATTAATTAGATTATTGTTCTCCTATAAACTTGCCTTATGTAAAACTTTTGGTATAAATATGGAAGGCCAAAACCATAAGAGGTAGGCTGCATTTATAAAACTTTAATAGATGAAATATGTGTCTTGTCTAGCCTGCTTGTTTAATTGAAATGGTACATGTATGGATGGAGATTTTTTTAAAAAAAAAAATAAATGCAAGAGGTAAGAACAGATTTCGAATTTGCAATATTAATAGACTATTAAAGATCATGCGTACAGTGTAGGGTTCATTGTAGCCTTGCAAATTTGGTCTTATCAAGGTGTTCTAAAAATAGGCTATGGCCCAAAGTAGAAAAAAATACTATTTTTATATCATTATTTGTAAATGAATAAAGTATAACATGGTCTATTTTGTTTTGTTTTGTTGTGAATAGTTTCCCCCCTTTTTTTTTCAATATAGTTATATGCCATTTAAAAGAAATTTTGTGACCTTTTTTTTATGGTGGTGGTTGTAGTTGCAGTGGCTTGATTCATCAAGGCTTTTGGAGATTAATAGGAAAGAATTGCTGGAATCAAGGGTTAGTATTAAGCTTATGGTTTTTGGCATTTGTTGCATGTTCTTTGAAATGGTTTATGATTTATGAAAGTTCTTAGCTTCAGTACAATTGACATATATCTTTTTAAGGCTACACATTTGATTTCAAATTATAGTTAAATGTTTAAATTAGTACCTCAAGTTTAAAAATGCAAAATTAGGTGCTCAAGACTTTGCTTTTGTTTTTCAAGTTGCACATGAGACTAACTTCCTTATACAAATAGGAGATATGATCACAAATAGTTAATAAAAACTTAACTAACAAAACTTTTCAGTTCAAATATATAAAACTTTTCATAACAAAGCAATAGGTTCATTTTTTTAGATACTGATAATATACATATCTTTTTTTTTAATATTTAAAGGGATATGTCATCATATTACTTCGATAATAAAATTTTTAAACTTCATTATTAGTAAATGTAATTATTTGTCTAAACTTATACATTATTTAAATTTTTTAAAAATTGTTGTATCGTGTTTATTTGTGAGTAAGGCAAAGATTAAGAAGGGTAGTTGAATAATTAGGGCTATGACTAACAATCCTTTAAAAAAATTGCTATATAAACTATTTAGATCAAACTAAAATTTCATACATCTTAGGAATAATTATTATTTTTGTTATTTAAAAGAGATTGAACACATGAATCATACAATTCCTCTTTTTTCTTTTAAATAAATTCATTTCTTTATTTTGTTGGAAAAGTCATATATATATACACGTTAGTGGTAATTATTAGAAATAGTTAAGGCATGCTTTAGAAGGAAAACGATAATTTTTGTTCCTTTTTTTTCTATTCAAATATAGGTGTTATGTCTTCAAAAGTTAGGATGTGACAATTTTAACATGTCTCATATTGGAGTATTTAGTTTATAGTTTAGGTTGGATACTTGAAATTTATGGTATTTTTCTTCTATGTGCTTAAAAGCTATGGCTTTATTTGAAACGAATATGTTAGTACATATTTCTATTTTTTATAATATCGACTTTATGAATCAATTGAGCAACTCTATCTACCTTAGATTAATATGTCTGCAAATTCCATAATACCATGTTGTTTTTTGTCTATTCCCAGTTTTGTTCTCTCATCTTTGTGTTAGGATTAAGAGTTATGGTGGTTTAAATATTAATATCGTCTGATTATGTGAGAAATTGTATTGATATATTTAGCAATTGACTACAAAACGGGGCTATTGTGCCAACACAAGATTAAAGAACACAGATTAGCAAAACAAGCTGAAATCACCATAATTTGTATCATGGCGGTGGGATTAACCTATTAAGAAATTGTGATTTATAAAATTAGATCTCATAGTCTTTGGTTTTATTGTATCTTTTTGATTATTTTTATTTTTTTTGCTTATCCTTTTGAGTTGAAGGAAAGAATAGAGATAATGTTTAATAGTTTTTCTCCCCATTCAAAAAATAATTATGCTTGCCTCCTCTCACCTTGATGCCAAAAGAAAATCTATAAAATGATTATTGTATATAAGATTGTGTTTTTAAATTACTTTCAAAATTATGTTTATTAGATGAAAGAAATATTAGTGGAAGAGTTTCAAACTTTGGATATGAATATCGAAATTCTTAAATATATGTTTTAGTTTTCATTACTAATTGGAAGAATAAATGGGAGTGCAAATGAATAAATAGATAAAGCTCTAAAAGGAAAATGAGTAATCAAAGGAAATGTTCATAGTTATGTTTGTGCATTAAAAGTTTCTCATTCAATTTTGATACAACTAGCAAAAGTAATAAACCATCAAAGTTGTCTCAGTATTTTTTTTCTTTATCCAAACTAAAATTCAGAGAAAGAATTTATTTCACAAAAAATAGCTTAGAAAAAGCCTAGTGATCAATCAATAATCAAGATAAAAAAACTTAGCCAACTGTAGTAGATTTTTGCAAAGCATCTCTAGGTATAAAAAGAGTCTTTAGTGCAGTATTTAGGTATATGACCTTTACTGCTATTAAATTTACTAGTGTATTAACAAGTAATACTTAAAACTCAATCTATTAATTGAGTTTCTTATTATAAACTATTATTAATTAAGTTTTTTTTCCTTTCACTCTTTCTTATATTTCTGATAGCTAAACATAGTCACACTAACTTTTATGTCTAAATGAAATATAAGAGCTAAATGCACATTTTGAGTAGTTGATTTTTGTAACTTATACTTGAGAAAAAGCTTGAGTTGACTTTTGGTTTAATGAAGGAGTGCTTAAAGTTAATGTCTTATATGGAAAAGTTGAATTTGATTTTACAATTACAATTACAATAGAATTTTTTAGGTGAATTACTTATGATGTTCATTGCTTCATTCCTTTACAATATATAAAATATTTCAAGTGTTCTAAACAAATTCTTGGTTCCCCAAAATCAAAGGAGAACATAAAATCTCTGCCAAACAAAAACAAAAATAAGAGAATATTTCAAATATTCTAAATAAATGCTTAAAGTATACCTCGTTAAATTTACTCTACTTTTAGCCTAATCAAAAACAATAATCAAACAACCATGACTGTCAAACAGCCAAACAAAAATATAAGGAAAATGAAGAGATTAGTGCATACAACATTGATCTCAACTAAGAAATTTACAACCAGAACAGAAGATTTCCTAAAAATCAAGATTTCCCAAACTCAACATTAGAAACCCTTTATCTCTTAATTAGATTTTCAAATAAAAATTAGGCAACACAAATTCATTACATTAAAAAAAGCCTAAAACCAAATATTAACCACGTTGGCTAATTGATTAATGTGTAAAAGAGATGAAGACAAACCCAGGCTTCCAGTTGATTAGCGTAAGCTAAATTTGCTTTACCCAATTATGGTTGACAACGATTTGAGAAGAGCAGAAGAAAATGGCCCCTAGTTGACTAGGTATGGTTTTAATGTCATTAACCATTGAGGAGAGTAGAGAAAAGTCTGAAAGTGAAAAGGTTTTAGCAAAAGAAACCCATGAGATTGTTAGCATAGGTTTTGGAGGGAGTGTGAAAAACTAATAAAAAATCTAAATGGTGTATTTTAGGAGTTTAGGGAAAACTTGAATTAAAATTATTTCTTGTATAAAAGTTACAATTTGTTGTTCAAGGCGTATTTGATTTCCTTTCGTTTCTTACCTTCTTTTTGTTTCTTAAAAGTTTCATATGCAAAGGAAGTATTTGATTTCCTTCTCGTCAAACAAAAAGTTAAGGTAGTCAAATTATGGCTATATTTGACTGTATAAAATTAAGCATTTTCAAATCAAAAGATAATAAAAACATAGCTTAGTACATGTAAACTTGGTAAAATGAACAAAAAAAGGCCAAAATTGCCAAGAAAATGCAAAATTCAAGGAAAGGAAACTCATAGCATTGTGGTTATCAAAGTCAAATTAATGTTCGCAATTAATTGGTTGATTAAATCTACATTCGGTTCAACCTATAATCCCATTATTACAACTTTGCTAGTAGCAATAAAAATTCTAATAGAATAGTTTATTATCATTTTATATATATTGGTGTGTTGAAGTTTAAAAACTCCAAGTGTGATAAATTTTTTATGTTAATGTTACCTAAATAAATCGTACATTATAAAATTATGAACTTATTTATTGACAAAATTTAATCTCAATAGCATCAATGTTCAAGTAAGGATGTTAATAAGTAAGATATAGATGAGCAGAGTATCATTCATTCTTAAAGGCGGTGCCTAATTGAAGCTTAAGAGGCCATGACACCCAAAAATTTTTGAAAAAATATTTATACATATATATTTAAAATTAATTTTTTTACTTAAAAAAATTTCTTTTAACAAAAATTTTAAATTAAAAAATTTTAAATTCTTAAAATTTCTTTTAAAATTATAAAGAAAATGTGTATTTTAAAAATTTTATTATATGTAATATTTAATTCATTTTCTTTAATTATAAATTTTATACATATAAATACATAAATAAATTATGCTCAATAAAAAAATTTATATTCTAAAATAGGTATAATAATAGGTATATATAAGCTAAGTCAAATCATTACTTATAAATTATACATTAATTTGAACTTATTAGTGACGGAAAAATAATATCATAAAATCATTTAAAAGTTTGTGACATTTATGTTATCGTCATATAATATCATATATTAATGTGACAAAATTACAATGTTATTAATAATTTACTCAAGTGTTCAATTTGTAACAAAAATTAATAACGCAACTTAAATTTTATTAGAAAAAACATTATAGAAAAATTTTAAATTGCTGATAAAATTATAACAATACCTAAAATTTAAAACTTCTCAAAAAATTTCTCACCAAATACATATGATGGTAAAAGTTTATGATATTTATGTTATCGTTATATAATACTATATATTGACGTGATAAAATTGTAATGTCATTAATAGTTAACCAAAGTTTTTAATTTGTGACAATAATTAATAACATCATTTAAAATCTATACAAAAAAATTTGTTATAAATAAAATTTTAAATTGGTGAAAAAATTATAATGTCACCTAAAATAAAAAAATATCACAAAAATTTTTTCACCAAATGAATTTGATAGTAAAATTTGATGACAAGATTTTGGTGATGTTATCATGTGACGATTTTATATATTATCATATAAAATATTAAAACAATATAAAAGTGTGGAGAAATATATTATTTGTTATATTTTACGTACTTTACGTGATAAAATATAACATGTAACTTAAAAAAATTATCATAAATTACTAAATTTATTGTATTATTAATGATAATATAATAAAAAATTATATTCTTTTAAATCAAACATAAAAATCTTACACTTTTTAAATCAACAAAACTTAAGAATCATATATTTTCTTTTAATATTATTTTTTCCTAAAAATTACTTTCCCTCAAATTTTAAAAATTCGTGAATAAAATGTTCTCAAACGCGATCCCTATGGACTCCCCTTACCTCCACGTGTAGAGCTTAGAGTTCTTGATGTTTTAGGCCATATATTTTTCACTGCATCTTTCTGGCTCCACCGCTTATAGGATGCCATGTTTTTTATCAAGCATGTTATTTATAATTTTTTATTACGTTTTTATAATCATTCAATTATAATAAAACATGTAAAGATCTATCGTGTTTTTGTAAATTTTTTTTATAAATTTTAAATAATTTTAAATTATAATTATTTTTTGAATTATAATTAATCAATTATACTATAATAATAGAAAGTAAAATGCTCCCTTTTTACATCTCACTGAGAATTCTGAGTCTACGTAAAAATAAAAACGAATGATGCGTAAACTTTCAAAGGGTCTTTCTAACTAAACAATAATTAATGAATCTAGCAAAAAAGAAAAAAATAGGGTAATTAATGAATTGATGGATAAAACAAGACGAGAAGACGTTTAATTAACGAATGAAAATACAAAAAGAAGAGTTAAAAAAATATATTTTGAAAAAGATATTAAATGTGTGTATAATTTTTTTTTAAAAGGTAACATAAATACATTTTAACTTTATTTTGTTTAATTTAATTTTTAAAATAAATTTATCTATTAAATTATTGTTCCATTAATTTGTGACATCAACTCAGTCAATTATTTTAATATTAATATACATATTATTTTTCCAAATTGTGTATCTTTCTAGACAAAAAAATATGAAAAAATTGTCCAAGCACTAACACAGATACACCCTACTAAATCACCTGGCCCTGATGGTAAACCCGCTATCTTCTTTCAGAAATACTGGAACATTATTGGTCAGGATGTTATTTCTTTTTGTCTTGATGTGTTGAATGGAAATCAGATTTTGAATAAGATAAACCACACCTATATTGTCTTGATTCGAAAGATTGAGAATCCCAGGAACATGACACATTTTAGACCGATTAGCCTTTGTAATTTTATTTACAAATTAGTGTCTAAGGTGTTGGTAAATAGGATGAAACATATTCTCACTAGAGTGCATTTGTTCCAAGCAAACTTAGCACAGATAATGTTCTGGTAGCTTATGAACTTTTGCATACCCTTAAGAATAAAAGGTAGGGGAGCAATAGTTTTTTTGCCTTAAAGCTAGATATGAGCAAGGTGTACGACTAGGTGGAATGGTTTTTTTGCCTTAAAGCTAGATATGGCCAAGATGAGGTTTGCAAATAGATGGATATCGACCATTATGAAGTGTGTTCGTTCTTTGTCTTACTCTATTATTATTAATGGGAAAGTGACTGACAGATTTGCACCAAACAGAGGTCTCCGGCTGGGAGATCCATTATCACCATATTTATTCTTATTTTGCACAGAGGGTTTATCGGCCTTACTGGGAAATGCTCAAAAAGTGAATGAAATACAAGGGGTGAGGGCAAGTAGAAGTAGTCCCAGAGTTAACCATTTATTTTTCGCTGATGACAGCATGATATTTGCTAAAGCAAGCAGAAGTGATGGCGAGAAGGTGAGGCAGGTGCTAAAGCTTTGTGAGAACAGCTCGGGCCAGAAAATCAACTTTGAAAAATCTGCTCTTTTCTTTAGTCGCAACACTATAAGGAATCAGAGAGAATACTTATAGCAACTGTTTGGGATCAATGCCACAAATAGTCCAGTGCAATACCTAGGATTACCAACCATGGTGGGGAAAGGAAAGAAAAAAGCCTTTCGCAAAATCAAGGAGAAAGTCTAGAATCGGATTCAACATTGGAGTGGAAGGTTTTTATCAAAGGCAGGGAAATAAATATTCATCAAAGCAGTGTTGTTAGCGATTCCATCTTATACAATGAATTATTTTCTCTTGCCCAAGTCATTGAACCAGGAACTAACCAGTATATTGAGTAACTTTTAGTGAAGGAATAAAGCTACTGGGAGAGGAAAGCACTGGATTAATTGGAAATCACTTTGTTTGCCTAAAACAAGGGGAGGATTGGGATTCAGAGACCTGGGGTTCTTTAACAGGCTAAGTTGGGGAAGCAAGGCTAGAAATTAATTCGCAACACTGAGTCACTATGTTATAAAGTGTTGAAGGCTAAGTCTTTTCCACACACTAGTTTCATGGAGTCTACCTTGGGCCACTTACCACATTAACATAGAGAAGAATATGGGAGTCTAAACATGTCTTGGAAAGTGGAGTTAGGTGGAGAGTTGGAGTTGGAAAAAATATTAAAATGTGGAGGGACAGTTGGTCGCCAATTGATGGGAATTTTAAACCGAACATGCTAATTGACGTAGAAAATGGAGCATGGAAAGAGAATTTGGTAAGGCTGGAATTTAATCAAGGGGAGGCAAAGGTGATCTGTACCATACCTTTAAGCAAATCGAGGTTGGAAAACAAGCTGATATGGCATTACAACAGAAACGGGGAATATATTATTAAGGGTGGCTACTGGGTGCAGTTGGAGAATGTAGCAGAAAATGAAAGCCAACCTATGGTTTGGAAGAAAATATGGAAAGCATCTCTACAACCTAAAGTCAAGTTGTTTGCATGGAAAGTGTGTCATGAGATACTGCCAACAATGGAAAATCTAGCAAAAAGGATATGCACGATTAACCCATGGTGTACAAGATGTGAGATGACTAGTGAGAGTGTAATTCATGCCATAAGGGAGTGTACAACCCCACAAACAAAGTTCTATCAGACTCAAACAGTGTGCAACTGGTCACCCAAATCACAACTTAAAACTGTATGGAATGGATGGAACAAGCATGCTCAAGGTTGATAGATACGGATATGGAGCTTTTTATAATGCTGCTTTGGTCATTATGGGAGGATAGGAACACAACCATCGAAAGGACATCTTTAACAAGCAGAAATAATTATCCACAGAAGTGGAATGCTACTGGAAGAATTCAGAAGTTGCACTGTCGCACAACAAAGACAAGGGACGGTGAGAAGTGGAAGATGGGAAGCACTACCAGCACACTTCTATAAGGTAAATTTTGATGGGGCTCGAAATTCTCAAACCAGGAAATGGGGTATTGGTATTATAATTCGGGACTATCATGGTCAAGTGGTGGGAGCAGCTTCCATCCGTGTGCATAAGGTCATTGAGGCTTGTATTATTGAGGCGATTGCAGCAACTAAAGCATTAGAGGTAGCTTTACAGATGGGATTCAGACAGATCATTCTGGGAGGGGACTCTTGGATAATCCTAAAGGCTCTACAACGGGCAAATGAAGTTTTTGTCTACTATAGGTGCCTTTATACAAGATAGCAAAGAATACATCAGAAAGTTAGATTCATGTCAAACATGGCATACGGGTTGAAGAGGACATGTATTGGATTGATGAGGCTCCTAAATTTTTTAATTTCAGTTGTATTGATGGACATTTACATCAATGAAATTCTTACCCGTTTGATTTAAAAAAAAAAAATAAAAAAGATATTTTATATTTTTATATAATAATTATTTCTTTTTGTGAACTAAATATATTTTGTAAAATAATTAATGAATTGATGGACAAAATGAGACGAGAAGATGTCTCATCTGGTGCTCGTTTAGCTCCAATGAAGTGGGGTAATTAAGTACTTTTCCTTATGAATTTTTAATGTAATAGCTTGATGCATTACTATTATCTTTTTTTTTTTAATAGATGCATTACTATTATATTAAAACTTAAGTGCGAAATAACTATTTTAATTAAAAAATAATTTTGACTTTAACCTAGATAAAAAAAATTAAACTTACTTGATGTTAGTCATACATAATTATTAATATCTTTTACTTTCAAAATGAAAAATTTTATATATTTAAAATTTTATTTTTTAATGATAATCTGATCATTCTTTTTATTTTTAAAATTTTAATTCATATTATTGATTTATTTTTTTTTAATTTAAAAATGTTAAAGATGCTGATAAACATAATCATAGCAATTTATGTATTTATTTTTATTTATTTTACATTAAATATATATAAAATATAAAAATTAATATATTATAATTCATAACTCATATGAAAAATATATATATTTTAGTTTTTATTAAAATTTTAAATCATATTATTTTATTTTTTTTTCTATCGTATTAAGAATTGTGCTTAAAATTATCTATTTAAATAAAAATTAGGAAGAACAAACAATAAACAATTGGCAGGCCAGAGAATAACTCAAATTAAGAAATTACGGGCGCCGGGACTTCCCTCATTTTCCGTTACACTCGTCAGGCTCGTCCCACCCCGAACCTAAGCTTCGGATTCCCATTCCCACCAAAGCTACAAATTTAAACGCCTCGGTTTGCGTCACCTGCTTTTCAATCGCTCTGCAAAATTCCGATAGGCGGCCATCGTTTCGCTCGATCCAACGCATACAGATCCAATGGCGGAGCTCGAAGGGACGCTGATGGAGAAGATCGCCGAGAAGATCCACGGCGATTCGTCATCATCTTCCGATTCCGACGACGACAAGCCTTCTTACGCTGACCCTCTGAAGTCCAAAGTTTATCGCCTCTTCGGCAGAGAGAAGCCTCTTCACCAAGTCTTAGGCGATGGAAAACGTAGTTACAATATCTAAATCTTAATCTATCTCTTAGAATTTATTAAGATTCTGCGAAATCATTTTTTGCGGTGTTTTAAATGAACGTCAGTTGATTGCATTATATGACATGCTTTGTTTTGTTAATTAATTTCATATCTGACTTCTAAATACGAAATTGGTAATGTAGTTTATTTTGATCAGATCGATGATAGTTTTTTCAAATCCTACAGTCTCTTACATGTTTGTTTTAGTCCAGATACGAAGTGATTTCAGCGAAATTGTGTTCATTTTTATGATTTTTTTTTCCGTTTAAGTAATTTGTGAATTGTGAATGCATCATCAATAATTTTGAATTTCTGTTTTGCATTTCAAGGGATAATATTATGAGTAGATGAATCCTCTTTGAAAGTAAGATAAAGTTTTCATCTGTCATACATTAGTTTCTATGTTTTTTCATTCCTTGACCAATATTTCTTGGCAAAAGCTTATGGCAAAAGAATCTGTAGCATTCTATTTTTTTTTTCTATTGTTTGTTGCCATCTTTTACTTAATTGGATTTTGTTTCGCAGCTGCTGATGTCTTTCTATGGAGGAACAAGAAAATTTCTGGAGGTGTGCTTGGTAGTGCAACAGCATTGTGGGTTTTATTTGAAATGCTTGAATACCATTTAATCACTCTGGTTTGCCATATATTGATACTCTCTTTAGCAATTCTTTTCCTGTGGTCCAATGCCTCTAATTTCATCAACCAGTAAGGTTTTCAAGCACTTTTCTTTTGGTCCATATGATTGTGTGATTGAATTTTGTTGTAACTTATAACTTTGTCCGATATGAAGCTCTCCACCAAACATTCCAGAAGTTGTACTCCCTGAAAAGTGTGTCCTTGAAGTTGTATCTGCTCTGAGAATTGCAATCAACCGAGCTCTGGATGTTGGAATGAACATTGCATCTGGAAAAGATTGGAAGACGTTTCTTGGTGTATGTTAATTTTAATGTCTGCCTTGCTTTCTTCTAGTTGAGACTTCTATTAAACAAAAACCAGTGAACCATTCTAGCCATTAGCCAATACATTTTCCCTTTTGGAAAAACCATCGGCAGGATAAAATGAACTAGTTATAGTTATGCTATGTTTGCTACTCACCAATCACCAGGTATTGCTTTGCTGTTATGTTCTCTAGGTTATTGCTGGATTATGGTTTCTGTCACTTGTGGGCAATTGTTGTAACTTCTTGACATTGTTCTACATAGGTATGGAATTTGATTTATTTTCTCATGCTTTTAACAAAGTAGATGTCTTTTTTTTTTTTTTTGGCTTTTATAACTGACAACATACTGACATTTTCATGACAGTATTTGTTCTGCTACACACTGTACCTGTGTTTTATGAGAAATACGAGGACAAGGTCGACTCATTTTCTGAGAAGGCAATGGTTGAGATTAAGAAGCAGTATGCAATATTTGATGAGAAGGTTCTGAGTAAGATTCCTAAAGGGCCATTGAAAGAGAAGAAGAAAGATTAGAGGACATGAAGCCATTTGGTTTTTTTGCTAAAATCAATTTACTATGGCATTGTAACCTGTATATCTTCATGAGTCCAAGTTTCTACTTTATGTTTAGCTGCACACATCCTCATTGAATGTGGTATTCAATGATGCCTAGTTTTAGATCATCTGCTTTTGCTTGTTTATTTTTTTAATCTATTATGGAGGCCAACATTGAATTCTTGGGAGTTTATAAGTATGTTATATAGCTTGATCTTTACATCTTGCACTGAATATAAGAATTACAATAACCTTTCGCCTCGATAATTTATATGAAATTATGAACTCTGAGTTTAATTAAATTGATTCATGCAACCACTCTTAAGTGACCATTTAATAGGATTGGAGTTCAAATTTTATCACGTGCAATCTCTTCCTTCAATTTTGTAACTTTTTTTGTACCAAACAAAAATTATATGGAATTATAATTATCTGTTATTCAACCCTGTAGAAACAGAAAATATATGAAAAACTACTCCGAGGATCAAGGGAACTACCCATCTCTGTAGACTATCTTCTTTTACAAAAGATTCTACGAAAGTACTTCTAAACAGCAGGCTTTTTCTGACATCTGCTTGTGTTTCTCGGATATGTCCATAATCTTGAAATGGACCCTTCATCTGATTCGCCAACACTATCCGAAGAAGATATCACTGATATATAACCATCCATTCAAGTACACGGCAACCTGAAATATGCGTAACGTTTCAAATTTCAACAACTAAAATTACAAATACCTGATGAGGTGAGGAAGAAATTGTGAGGTTCAGAAGACGAGATAGAGAAGGCCAAGGCAAAGAATTTCGATGGATTCACGTCTGGTTTTCATCGACAATTTGATGACAGAGACATGGATGAGGAAGAAATGAAAAAGGAAACAAACTGCAGTAAGGCAACACCATTTCCTTGCCTTGCCTGTTGACATAACAAAGCTGGAGTCAGTTTAATCGGGGGGTCTTCACTGGTATTTAGTTTGCCTGTTGACGTAACAAAGCAGGAGTCAGTTCAATCGAGGCCGTCCGCACTGGTATGTCTTCTTTTCCCACCGTTGTTCAAAGAAGCAGGGATTTTTTTTACCCATACTATTACTACAGTTTGTAGACCTAAAACTTGAAATCTGAAAATTTAAAATACAACATGATGTTTTGATATGAAAACAATATGAAAAAAATAATAATAAGGTTTAAAATTTTAGTAAAAATTATATGATTATGATAAAAACAAAAAATATATTTTATATTTAATGTATTTACATGAATTAAAATATGATAATTTTTGTATTTTATATGAATACATAAATTGCTGATCTAAAATCGGTAGGACTTAAGGTAAGGAAGAAACTCTATCCTAAAAAAAGAAATAAAAAAGGAAAGATTGCATGATTATTAAGAGCTCAACCTCCGAGTCCATAATTTGTTTAACACATGCGTCTCTTCTCAATCATGGTTGCAGGGTTCTGCAATGCATACGCAAAATTAATTGTATTTTGCTAATTTTGTCTTCTTTCATAGATAAGTCATTGGAAGGACTGCGTAATAGTCCAGGATAAGAACAAATTAATATTCTATGAAGATTATACGATACCATTGCACAAATGATACTTTATAGTGTACTATAATTATAAACTTAACTACTATAGAATCTCAAAACAGTCCAATATAAAACTCCCCTTGCTCAGAAGGTTGAAATCCGTAGGCATTTCCAAATACCATACATTCACAGAACACAACTAAAATACCCAAAGATTGGTGGCGAATGGTTCATGGAACGGAATAACATTTTTCCAAAGAACCCTTTTTGAATAACAAATGCCAGACATATACTTTAAAACGTATTTCTTTGTACAAGGACCCATCCCGTGCCATGCCAGAGCTTTCCATCTTGATGCTACGCCATGTATGTATGACTGGAAGTGGAATGTTGAAGGGGCGTTTGACATCACCAAATTTTCACATCTCTTTCATAAAGAACCGTATTGTTGAGTACAAGAGATGCCTGCTTTCAACAATCTAAAGGAAGTAAGTTAACTGTTGCCTCTTCCTTGAACCTCCTTCTCCATACAGATCATTCCACTGCTTCAGCTCGGCCATGATTGATCCTTCAGAAGCAAAGCTGGCAGCAACCTACATTGTAGTACTTAAAATAAGCTTTTGCGCATAAAAAAGTACAATTCTGTGGTAAAAATTATGGTTCAAAGTTCACAGTGTGACCCATAGTTTAAACTTTATAAGCCTGAAGATTAAGCTAACAGTTTTAGTTAAACTAGTTGGAGGACCAATATTTTTCAGCTAGCACTAAGTTCAGTATCCAATCTGTAGAAAATCTAGATGGACTAAGATCTGACTAATCAAAGGCAGTTTTCAAACACCTAGTTTGGTGATTAATGACAGTAACATGCAAATTTGTCAAAGGGACACATTGAAGCATTTGAGACAAAAAGAATTATAACTAGAATGTACCTGATTCTTGGCTTGTCTCATATCCTCCATGCTTAAAGGCCTCAAAGTAATTACTCGTTCCTCCTTATTCTCTTCTTTTGCCTCTGAAGCATCTTCTGAGCTCTTGCCTTTTTCTTCTCTCCTCTTCCTTTCCTATAGAAAGTTATTGAAAACAGAAACATATAAGATACACTGTCCACACCTACAAGTAACGGGAAGATGGGGCAAAAGAACTTAGATGCATTGGGAAGAGATTTAGTGGTCACCAGATCCTTCAACCTCTCCTGCTGTATCAACTCCCTAACAGGTCGATAAGCTGCTGTAACGCACAAGTTCTGTTCCCAATAGTTAATGCCATCAGTTCATAACAGTTAAATATAAATTAATGATAAATGTTATGAGTTATAATACAAACCTTGAGATCACTTCCACTATATCCTTCTGTCATGGTTGCAAGCTCCTTAAAGTCCAGATCTTCAACTTTCTCTTTTGCCAGTAGAGTTTTCAAAATCATTTCCCTGCTCTCAATGGATGGAAGGCCAACCATAATTCTGGTCAAAATGGAAAGCACGTGAGTAAGATACGATGCTCAGATGTATTGAGCTGCCAGCAAGTTAGTCCATGAATTGCTGACATAACTAAACTTTGGACTTCCTTGGTAATTGTAATAGTACCAATCAAATCTCACAAAATCCTTGATAAGAAACAAACATAGAAGGTCAACAATAAGTCCAACAAAACTGTACATAAACTAAACTCTGCATGAACACTAATTCAAAGAAGAATACATTAAGAATGACAGAGGAGATTCTTCCAAGCTATATTTCAGAAACCTTGATTGAGTGAAAGAGATACTCAAGGCTGTGAGCCCAAAGGCTAATCAAGTGAGTGCATGAGGTGGTCAAATACTGTTGATAGAGGTCAAGGGTAAGGTAAACAATGTGCTTCCAAAGGGGATGCTGAGGTACTCGAAGCAAAAATGTTTTAAGGACCAGGAATTAAGCAGAGTAACAACAACCCCCCCCCCCCCACCCCCAAAAAAAAAATGATTCATTCTTTGCTAAAGATACAGCTTGCTGCTAGTATATGGTGAATGCAGAAATGATCAGGAACCTAACCAATCACAGAGTTAGACAGAATACAAAGATAATATCAACATGAAATGACTATGGAAATATACCTGCGCTCAAAACGCCTAATTATTGCTTCATCAAGGTCGAATGGCCTGTTGGTAGCAGCAAGGACAAGAATTCGCTCACCAGCTGTGGTCAATAGACCATCCCAATGTGTCATGAACTCATTCTTAATTTTCCGCATAGCCTCATGCTCCCCAACTCTAGTCCTCTGCCCCAGCATGCTATCAACCTCGTCCACAAAAATAATAGTTGGCGAAACCTTTGCTGCTAGTGTAAATAAAGCTCTCACATTCTTTTCATCTTCTCCAAACCATTTTGATGTGATGGTGGACATTGAGACATTAATAAAACTTGCTCCAGCTTCTTTCGCAATGGCCTTTGCAAGCATTGTTTTCCCAGTACCAGGAGGCCCAAAGAGTAATATACCTCTACAAGGCTTGAGAAGCCCTCCTTTGAAGAGATCTGGCCTTCGCAGAGGGAGCATGACCAGCTCTTGAAGTGATTCTTTTGTCTCATCCAAAGCACCAATATCTGCAAATGTCACTCCAATCTCATTTGCAGGGATAACCTCTGGCCTTATTCTTTTCTCAAATTCATTATCAGGAGGAACTTCCTGCAATGGCATTATATCTATAGTAAGAAAAAACAGAAAGCACTGAAGGAAAAAGACACAAGGGACATGAACTATTTGAGCTGTCAAGACTTTATGGAATGATACAAATGCATTTATAGTTACTACATTCATTAACCCTTTAAATCTCCTAACCTTTTATAGCATGTATCATGCTAAAATTGGAAAAATAAGAATAAACTTGATATAATCACTATGATGATCAGCTTTCCTTTATTTTTTCTTCCAGCTATATTGTTTTTGAAGGATAGAGTAATTGTTTATACCCTTGAAGTATGTAAACTGAATAGCAACATTTATATCAATCATATTCATCTCAATTTTCAGTTAATTGTCAACGGTCATCAACTTACAGGTGCTTTTGGTGCTGGTGGGTTCTCTCCATCTTTCTTCGCAGCAGCAATCGACTTCTCAGTCTCGCTTTTGCTTTCTGAGGTAGGGATGTCAGATTTTGATTCAGATTTTGCACCTACAGCCTCTTCACCTTCATTTTCCTAAGGTTAGCAAAGAAGGGTAAATGGTTAATTCGTAAGTATAGTGACCCAGATCCTTAATGCTTGATTTCTTCTAAAGCAAACTAGCATTAGAGCAAAACCTTGGCAGACTCAGCATTTGTCTCTAATTTTAAGGTATCCTTCCCACAACTTTTTCCTTCCTGGAATATATTCAGCCCATGGGACAAGCTGCTCCAGAGCCAAAATATAATGTTAAGCTATTTGCAGCTTTTCAAAAAAGGGGAAGAAGAAAAATGCCGTGAAAGAAGCTAATATCAAGATCAAATAATAATTAATTGCTACCTCTTGGATGATATAACAAGCTTTCCATTTCGGTATTCTGGATCCTTATTGTTCATCAAGTGATAAGAGATTGCTGATATCACAATTTCTTCAATATAATTACTTAGGACCATGGTGTCTGCTTGACAGATAGAATTCAAATCATCGCATTCAAGGTCATTTGCTGCAAGCACCTCAGCAATGTGGTTTCTATTATCTTGAATCTGGAGGACCTTCATGTCCGTTTCCAGTTTGGCTTTCCAGCTATCAAGACGAGTTTCATCTTCAGGTGGTTTTATCTCAATATCGTATGGGAATAATACCGAGAGCCTCCCATCCACTTCCCTATAATCATCTTCTGGGTCCAACATCCTGGAACCAAGTATCAACACTGAACCCGAAAGTTTGTTCAACAACTTTTGAAACAGATTATATAAGCGTTGTGATTGGAGGAGGAGCTTCTCAACATCCCTAAGGTATAAGATGATGGAACCAGTTTCTGATACTGAAACCAATACCTGCAAGAGAATGAAATGACATTCACTACCATTTAAGTAAAGTGAAAGTGACACAATCAGCAACTTTTTACTTTAATCAATTTTTAGGCTCAAATAAAGAATTCATAGGAGTATACCAGCACATATATAGTATGGTGTTGACATAATTTATGTAAACATATAAAGGCATGTGTGCCTCAGCACACACAAGCATATACACATGAACGCAATAAAAGAAATAATCATCTAGAAAGACCATTCATGAGTGATCTCCAACCTGACTACTCAGTATTTATGGCATACCTTGAAAAGTGACTGTAGAAAAAGTTTCTCATCAAAACACCAACTACTAGTGCGCTTGTGGGACACTACAAGAAACAAAAAGACCACCAAAGAATATAAGTATTTTTCTACACATCTCCTTATGTGTCAAGAAATAGAGTATCAAATACACATCCTAAACAACATCCAGAAGTTTACTGCATGAAGTCTCAAAACAGATCGAGTACTCTATTGGGCAGTGGAATATAATAACAATGACCTTATTGAGCAATCATAACATAGAGTCTAAAATAATGCACAATCGCAAACTAATTCAATCAACTTCACCTTTGGCAAATACAATTTGAGAAGACAGTTCCAATAAATCCAAACTATCAGGTATCAATTCAGCCAGGTAAGTAAGAGGAGTTCACTAACCTCAATTGAAAAGAAAAAGAACAGATATATTGGAAGATAAGAAGCTAACTACATGATACGTTGAAAGCTACAATCAGAGAATACCTCAATTATCTGAAAAAGGTCTATGAAAAAGATGATCACCAGAAACTTAGATGGAATGCAATCAATAAGTTTGATTAAGTTTTGTTACACAAAAATTAATCTGACATATCATAAGTTGAATAGGTTTTAAATGCAGACAACTGATATGATCATTAGAGATTAAATGCAACTTGAGGATGTACACCCTAAGTGCCGCAATTGACTGAAGGTTTCATTCCAACCTCAGTACCCTTCTTAAGACAATTATGGTTCAATTCCAAACCAGTGTTAGCACGTCAATATCATGTGTATTTTATTACGAATCTTGGAAAAGTAACTGATGAACAGGCTCACAGCCAATGCTAAGATTATCTTTTTTTTACTTTTTGACTGTAATTAACTGATAATATCATGCATATCTTAAGCCTCCCCAGACAGAATTAAAGAAGTTTATCTTTTTTTTTTCACCTTTTGACTGTAATAAATTGATAATATCATAGATATCTTAAGGCTCTCCATGTAAAGAAGATATATGAAGGGTAACCTGGATTTATGGGAGCACAATTTGAAGAGATGCTACTCATATCAGATGCAGCAGAGGCATTTCTACGGAGTTTTGCAACATTGTTTGAACCTTCCATAGCCCTGAAATGTATGAAGGAGAAGGTTATAGGGGATACCTTACCTCTGGTCCAGCAGTAACAACCAACCGACTACACAATAACCACGTTATATTCTTCTACCATGAAATGGAAAAAATTGAAGGATAAAAGTGATTACCTGGACACAGTATCAATAACACTATCCTGTCGACGTAATGTGCCTGTAAGAAAAATCTTGATTAAAACTACAGTGAAAGAAATGATTTAAAAATAAAGAATCAACAAGTTATGAAAAGATTAGGATGGCAATTGAATATTAAATCCAAGTAGGTTTGCTAACATAATCATGATGACTAATCAAAATTAAAATCACAAGCACATGACCGTCTAAGCTGGCTTCAGCACTTTAGAGAATCAAAATGCAGAAAAATGAAACTAAAGGAGGCAATATTCTTCAGTTAACAAATATGTTTAACATGTTGAAAGAATACCAATTGTTTCTTCTCTTGACGAAATGAGTGAGAAGGAACCAAACAAGCTGTTCATTCTCTCTAAAGTCATCTCTGAGATGGATCTCTTGAAAGACTGCAAAAGATGCAACCAAATTGGGTTGTCATAATTACTACAAAAAAAATTCTTAGAGCTAATCAGTTTTCTTTAGAGGATGTGACATGCCATGATAGATATTAACTTGAGGAGAAATTAACAAGATTGAATTAACCAAAGAAAGGCATGTCTTAAGGGTATAAATTGTTTAACCTTCATCCATGGCACTCAATTTCACAAGCAACTCAAACCCAACCACACTAAATGCATGATTGCAGTCACTTATAAAAACAAACAAACCAAAAAAAAAAAAAACCCCCAAAAATCCAACTTACAGGTTCTTTCTTGGTACAACCATATTTGCTCTGCATCTGTGGAAAGATATTCATAGAACGAATAAGTAGGACTCTATGACAGTTGAAACTTAGACAATAAGTTGTGCCTATTCACCTTAAGAGAAAAATCAGTAATGTCCAAAAGCAGTAGCTTTGATTCAAAGTAATGCGCCAAAGCCTTGGCAAGCGTTTGCTGGTAAAGTTCTTCACAAGATTAAGACGCAAACCATTAGGTTAAAAATGAAATCTGAAAGATGAATATCTTAATATAGAACTAGAGAAACAATTCCAGAAACATACCAGCAGGTCCCGAGAGCAAAATAGCCCTGCTGACAGGGGAAAGGTTCCGTGTGTGCCTAGAAACATCACTGTGTTTTAACTGGACATATGCAGCACTTGTCAATAACACCCGAGTTCTCTCACTGCATTAACCAACATAAGAAGGAGGAGTAAATTTGTGAAACTATTATAGAACTTTGCCTTAAAATTAATACTTGGTATATTATGGAAACCAGGTAGCTCATACAATTATTAAAAGGGACAGGAGTAAACTCCTCAAACTTCCAGTAGTATATGTTTTGGCATATTGTTATTTTTTTGGATTGCTTGAAAGCTATAAAATGTAAAATTTCCAACTTTAGCCCATATATAAACTTAATTGACGTGCAAATAGAACCAAAAAAGCTTGACAGCGGTCATCAAGGATGAAAAAAGAAGGGGAATATTTAAAGCCAGAGCAAAGCCTGCAGCTTTCATGGAGCTCAAGATCTAAGATTGTACAAAAATAATCTATTCTAACCGGAAACCATTAAATAAATATCGGCATTTTCAAATACTAGGCATTATCATGTTGACGAATCGATATAGCATCTCAGTCTGCTAAACTTTCATGATATCATTGAAACAATATTCTACAGCCTCCAGAAGTAAAATGAACAGATTTCATAGGCCATATATGATCCAAAATTATGAATCTGTAGGGAACAAATCGGTCTTGGAACTTTAACCCAGGAAAAGAAGAAATCAAACGAAGCCTCTTCATCAAACCAGCTCGGAAAAAGGATAAATTGATTAATCAAAACACAAGGAAAAAGGTCTAACACCCACCAGCCGCCAAACGAACAAAAATGAAAATAATAAATAAAATTATGATCACGGGTGTTAATTTAGAAGCATGTGCAAAGAATATCTCCGTACCAGACTATGCACATGGTGATTAATGCATACCAAAACCAAGAACTTTTTGTTCTCCTCCTTCTATAATTGACTGGGGACCAATATCAAACACAAGAACAAATAATGGCAGAATGGCACAAATCCTAATTGGTCATTTTAACAAAGAAAAAAAATTCTTCATTTCTCAAGATCTTCTAAGCACCCACATGAATGTAAAAACAAAACCCAAATCAAAATCATGTATTGAAGACCATCTAAAGAAAGGAAAAAAAGAAAAGAAAAGAAACAGCAACAAGGACCCATTACAGGCTTACCTAAGGTAGTAAGGGAAGTCATCAAAGGTGACCTGGCTATGCTTTCCATCTACAACCTGTCTTATAAGTTCCTGCTCAATCTGATCCCCTGTAATACCATCATCAGCATAACTTTTGCCAGTCCATTTGCTCACAGTTTGCCCTGAAGCCAATCCAAGACCTACCCCAACACCAATCCCAACACTTAAAGCTGACAGCAATATCCCCTTTTGTTCCATCTCCCTACCTAACCAAACAAAAGAGCCTTCTTTATCCTTCTCAACCAAAAAAAAAAAAATTCACCTTGCCTGCTTTTCCTCCTTTGTTCTTAATCTCAACCTATAGGAAAGTATGAAACTTTGCTATCTTGGAAGATTAGAAGTTTGATTCTTTTAACAACTACTTCGAAATATGAATAGAAAAAAAAAAAAAGACTATGAGAGAAGATTCAAAGAGAAAAGAAAATGGAGATTCAAAGGAAAAAGAAATGGGTTTGTTGGAAATCTATGTAATGAAGGACAAAGAAGAAAATGAATTTGGTTATATGTATTAGCCCGAATTCAACGTTGGTCTGGAGGGTTTTGACAGGCAAGGACTCAGCTCTGTGGTCTGGCCCTCTTCAACTATTTATAGCATGCTATAATACTAATGGACGTTAAAGGTTCCCGGGAGAAAAAGAAACAAGAAAATTTTTACTTTGGCTTTTGACTTAACCGGTGACAGTCTCATCCGGGTTTCTCTCGTTCATTTTTTTATGTCTGCCTTTTTCTTTTCTCGTCTTTTTGGTCGGCTTTTCTTTCTTCCCTCCTTTTCTTTTGGCTAACCATAGTTTTAGAATTTTTTATTTTTGGTTGTGATGATGGCTCCAAATTTTATAGACTTTTTCCATTTTTCATGAAATTTAATGAAAATTAGGCCAGATAGTATATGTTTTTTTAACGATGAAGCATTTTTAAAATTTATTCAGTACATCCTTTCATCCCATCTAACTAAATTTATTTATTTACCTTAAATTTAATAAATTTATTAAAAATTATTTTTCCTAATCTCTCAATAAATTCAAATTTAAATAATTAAAAAAAAAAAGCAATTTCTTTGGTCACTTGAACAAAACAGTTATGTTTTTGCTAACTAGCATTGTCTTATTCGTATTTAATTCTTAAAACAATTTTTTAAAAAAAGTTATGCATCTGTTTTCACAAGTAATTAATCATATATATATATATATAAACAAAAAATAATTTTTTTATAAAATTATAAATATATTCATATATTATAAAAATTATTAAAATCAAACAAACAAATTAATTAATTTAAGATAAAGTTGAATTAAATTTATTTAAAATAAAATTTGAACTTAGGATTTCAGATTTCTAGAATCTCTTCTTACAAAGAATATTCTTAAATTTGATATATTTGGTCACTTAAATAATTAACATAGTGTTTGTTGATGTATCGAAGAAAATCTTGCTTAAAATTGTGATCAAATAATGAGTTATTAAAATAGAAAATCACCTTGAGTTGTAAAGCCAAAATTAAGTATTTAGTATATTCTAAAGTGATATTTATAATATTTGAATGACATCTTTTCTCAAATAAAATTATGTTAATCGAAAAAAAATTGTTTTCCTTTAATTTTTTTAATTTTTTAATTCGAATTAACCATCAATTAATTAATCTTTAACGTCAAGTAATGTACCACGGCAAAACCCTCCTTTGATTTAGACATTTAATTTGCCGTTTGTCTGTTTATAATCTTATTAGTCGAAATTAAGCTTTGAAATGAACAACATCCCAACTCAACAACTTGCTTATTTATTGATCATTAATAAAAAGACACTAAAACGATGACGTACACTTCTTTTTCTTTTTCTTTTTTTTTCAAAATTTTTATCAACTTCAATCACATGGGTTATTTCATTTTTCTCTTTTTTAAATAATGGCAGTATTAATTCTTTTATCAAAGCTTTGACGTGTCTCAAACGTTTGGCTTTTGATGAAAAGTAAATGCTTAGCATCAAAGAAACGTTGTATCTCATTTAAAGAACCACAAAAAAAGAAAAACTGGAAAGCTCTTTGCAATTTCCACATGACCATATTCATGTTTTCCAGAAATTTCCTTTTTTTTTTTTTTTTATAAGTGGGAGAACAATTAATTCCAATTTCACATATTCTTATATAAAGTAAAGCATATATGATTATTATTAATTAATCTATGCATATCACTTTTCATGTTTCACATGTAGTTTTTTTTGTACATGTAAAAAAAATTAGTGAGAGCTAGAGAAAGAGTGATTTATGGACATAAAATCATGTGTTACAAACATTGTATTGATAAAATAAATTTAAAATTTTAAGCTTATAAACTATGAGTTTTTTTCATTTAATAAGCATATTTTTTGGATTAAAAATGTAATCCTGTGACAAATAATGTTAGAACATATTCAGCATTTCACTAATATAAAACTCTTATAAGAGATACTAAAATTAAAGTAGATGGAATCAACAAAGAAATTACACAATTGAGTAAAAGACTTTTTTTTTTGAGTTGAAAACGTGATGATGTGACACATACATGCACTTTTCCTCCCTTAATTTTCTTTTTATACCTTATTTGAAGTTTTCGGCAGCCACTAGACTGTCAAATTGAGGCGGCAACAGCCTACAGGAGAAAGTCTGCCAATATTATTAGATCCAAAACCATAATTATTTATGGGTTTCATAGTTAATTTCTATTATTAGTCATTAATTAGTCAATATACGGTTTGGTGGCATCATTTTTTGGGGGTTTTTTTCACTTATTTATGGAAACTTTTTTTTTTACAACTAATAATTATCAACTTGGCTTCAGCTTTTTATGCGGAAGTGGTTGTCATAATGCAAGTATGCAACAAAACCTTTACAATTTTGTTATCTAATTTTGGAATATTACTATTGTGTGGCAAATTGAGATTTATTACTAGTTAATTTAGAAAAAATTATTTAATATTGCAAGATAATAACATTTTCAAAATTTAGTCAGCAATTTTTTCTTAATAACAAATGTAACATTCGGGAGGATAAAAATTTTTAATTTAATAATTAAAATTCTTAATCACGTTATTATTATTTTTTACATAAGTTTATTTGTTATTTATACCATAAAATTTAAATTAAAACTCTTTTTTCTTTATTTTATTCATCTTTTTTACCAAAGGTATATATTTGACAGTCATATCATCAGCATTTACATTTGACCTTACCTATGATCTCAAGATAAACCTGTCCCTTATACTGATAATCATGTTACCATTCATGAAGTATAAAAGGGAGCTGATAAGAATATTATCAATCATGCAAACTACTCTTTCTTTATTGCCTTTTTTTTTTCTTGTCCTTCATTTGCTTTTTTGCACTCTTTAAGATATGTCACTAATTTGAACGCTTGAATGCGTCTCAAAATCCTAACTTCGGCTTTCTCTGATAGGTCCAACAAATTCATCAACTCAACTTTTAGTAATTTTTACTCTCATCAAACCTAGAAATACATCAATTAGTAAAGTATATCAACTTATAAAATGGCAAGATGATGAGGAAATT
The DNA here is from genome assembly GCF_002303985.1 of Durio zibethinus. The sequence goes on along the minus strand of NW_019167838.1, from coordinate 7,088,458 downwards.
TCCAATTATAGATCTTAAAATTAATATGTTTATTGTTATTAAGCCTACTTGCTAAATTAGTATACATTCAACTGCCATGTCACTCACTAAGCCAATAAGGTTGACCATCACATTCACCGAATTACCATACATTCAATTGCCATGTCACTCGCCCAAAGTGGGTCAACACTTCGGCTCTTCACCTACCATACATGCTTGCCCCTTTGAGTTGTTTGCCAGATTGGAACTCCTCGTTTATATGAATTGCTCGCCCTTTAAAAGTTGCTTGTCCAACAATCTCTACTAACGTCCCATCAACGGGTTATTTCATGACGGGCTAATTTGCTTGAGATTATTAAATGCTACACACTCACAACTCATGTAGCCATTCTTAAGTTTTGCATGAACTTCCCATCAACTATTAACTTCCCATGTTCTATGATCAGTAATGTCTCATATATAAAGTAAAAGAAGATTTAGATATAGGATTCTGGACCTTCTTCTTTAAGCATTTTCTACTCTTCTTTGCATCTCATTTTCTTTACCTTAACCCTAACCTCTTTCACTTTGCCAACTTGAGCATTTGAGCATGAAGCATGCCCCTAAAACCAAACTCTGACATCCTCTAATCATACTCTTCGTGTTCCAGATCCAATCACCCTCCACCTCACCATCCAATTGAGTCATAACTTCCCACTACCCAAAATACCCTCGACAATTTTCAGCCTCTAACAAAAAAAAGTAAAATAATATGAGTTTTGATTCCATGGCATGTATGGATATGTTTTTAACAATGGTAATAACAATTTGCTTGGAAAATAATAGTATCGAATTCTCTTAATAATTTACTAAAAGACAGCTGAAGCCATTGTCATAGATATATATTAGGTTAGGTTTAATAGTATAAAGAAACAAAAGGTAAGGATTTAAATTTATACTATAATCATAATAATAACTAGAATTAGATTCTCGTTTTGCTGTCGGGTAATTTTTTTATTTTTTAAAATTATGTTTTAAATATAAGAGAAGTAAAATTTTTAAGCCAAGTTTTAATGGATAACATCATATAAACAAATATAAGTGTATTTATTTTTAATTTAAGTTATAACTTAATTATATATAATGTAGTTTTTTAATTAAATTAAGCTATTAGATAATATCTTTATTAATATAATACATATATAAATATAAATTAAATAAATAATAAAATATATTGTTTTATATATCCCAAGGAAAGTCAAGGTAGGGCACCCTAAATCTAATTCCAACTTTATCCAAATTGTTCGAAAAGGTAAAACTTAACCCCATATTTTCTTTTTAAAAAAATTGCATCGATTGTATTGTGATAAATCGAAATCCATTGGATATAAGTTATTTTATTATTCCTATATCCATTGATTTTTCTTTACAAAATTTATCTAATAAATAAAATTTTAAAAAACAAAAAAATGACAAAAACGCCAAATGGATGGCACGTAAATTTATTAAATTAAGGAATTAAATATTATTTTTTTAATAATATATAAATTTATACACACCATTTAGTCCAAGTCTAAACCAGCAAGGCTTAGTCTAGTTCAAATACCAGATGCTCAATTTTTATTTTTTATTTTTTATTTCACTTATTTATTCTTTAATTTATAATTTTAATTTGTATTTATCTTTGTTTACATTTTTATTTGCTTTATCGTTATCTTCTTTTACTTTTATTTATCTTTTTACTCCTATTTCATTTATTTTTATTTGTTTATCTTTACTAATTTTCTTTATTGATTTATCTTTAGTTATTATTTATCTTTTTTATGATCAAAAGTAAAATTTTAAAAAAGAAAACTTTTGAAAATCACAAAATGGTGAAATAGGTTGGGAAATAAAGGGGATTTTATCTTAGGTGATAATTCATGTTTTAGAGTTAAAATTGAGTAGGGATTCTTAGAAATAAATTCTAATTCTTTTAGAGATTATTATTCTTTGGTGATAATGTATAATTTTTAAAAGTTAATCCTTATTCAATTTAGAATACTGATCAAGTTAGAGTAATGTTCCTATAAATAGTCCAATATTCAAAAGTAATAGACATACAACAATCACAAAAGAGAATTTAAGAGTAAAAAGTTTTAGGCAATTCAAGTCCAAATTTTAGGCTTTTCCAATTTTCAATGATTTTTTGGTGAGATTCTTAGGCTTTAACAAAAATTTCAAATTGTTGTGACATTTTTCAGTGAGCATTGAAATTGTTGACGGGGATTTCAATGATATTTCTAGATTTCAATGATAATTATTAATTTCCCTAAACGTCGACTCTATCTGACTTGACCCATAGCGTTTAACCCGAGACTCGTCACTTGTTGAGCTACTGCTGAACCAGGCTACTAAACCGAACTGAGTCACTACACTAGTCATGAACTGAACCGTTTTTTAAGCCAAATCAACACAAAAATTTAGGTACATTTTTATTTTATTTTATTTATTTAAAAATAAAAATATTCTTTTTAAGAAAAATAATTTTTGAAAATAAAAATAAAACCTTACCAACATATTGGAAGGTTTTGAAATTTTGAAAAAATAATTTTCAAAAAATAATAATAAAATCTCACCAAGATATTTGAGAATTTTAAAATTTTAAGAAATAGTTTTGAAAATAAAAATAAAACTTTACTAACATATTGAAAGGTTTTGTGATTTTAAAAATTTAAAATAAAATTTTACCAATATCTTAAAAAATATTATTGATAAAAAATATATGTTTTGAAAAGAAATAGTCCTTTTGAATTCGACTAATATATTGTAGGATATTTTTGAATAAAAAATCTTACTAACATATTGAAAGGTATTCCTTAAAATGAAATATTAAATAATGATGTTTAATCATCTTAGTTTTTTTTTATATATAAAAATTGGTTTTGAATATTTGATGAAGGAATTACTAAGAACGTTGGAAATAACAATTTTTATGTAAATTCCTAGATAAGAAAAAAAATTTTAGCAACGTATTGAAGAATTTAAAAAAGATTTTCAATATTAATATTCCCATAAAATTTACATTTTTCATGAATAAAGTTTTTTTTTTTAACTATTAAATGAATTTGGCGACGGAATCTCTTTAGGTGTGACAAATAGTCTCTTTGGATACTCTTGAGATAAATGAATGTTCTAAAATTATTACCAATATATTAAAGTAATTTAAGGATAATTTCTAATAATTAATTATTTGGTAAGATTTTTTAAGGCTTTGGATAATATAAAATTAATTGGTATTGTCTTTTGGTTGGGCATTGTATGGGTATTATAATATTCCCTATATATAACCGTAGTCCCATCCCAGTTTTGATTTCACAAACTAAAATCTAGTCTTTTAAGAAACTCGAGTCAAGTTTGGGACTTCTCTATAAAAAGGAACAAATTCAGTTAGGTGGTCAATCACACTTAAATAAAAAAGATTAGTGAAGACTCCTAAAGTTGTATCTAATGATAAGTTTACAAATTTATATGTTATAACAGTTTGATAATTCTACTGGGAATAGTTGAGAGTTAGGCCAATAAATAAATTTGTGTTATCTAAACCTAGTTTAATAAATTTAATGTTTTTTGTCAAGGATTTTCCTTATTTATTAAGTAAAAATGATCAGACTAAATCAAGATAAAAAATGAAAGTGACCGAACTAAACTAAGGTCAAAAGTGAAGGAGACCGGATTAAGCCAAGGTTAAAAATGGTATGACTTGGTTTGAGCCTAAATTGAAATATGAAATCAAAAGATCTTGAAAATAATACTTGCAGATTTTAAATATTATGCTCGAAGGTTTTGGAGATTATGCCTTAAAGTCTTATAGATTATGCTCAGAGGTCTTAGATATTATGTTTCGAAAGTATTATAAATTATATGCCCAAAAATGTTATAATCTTACTTATCTTTTAAAATATACTCATCTAGACAGAGGCAAACAACTTTTTTTTCATACAAAAGTTAAAATTTTATTTTTGAAAAAATCTTTTTCAATTAAGAGCAAAGTTTTATCTTTTCCTGAGCCAAAGAGTATCTTTTGAAAACTTTTTTCAATCAAGGGCTAAGATTTTATTCTTAAAGAAATTTCCTCAACTAAAGGTTAACAAGTTGAAAAGATCTTAGCCTTTTGCCAATTTCAATTTGAAATCCAAAGTCAAAACTTCTTGTTTACAATGTATGTAATGAATGTCATGAATGCAATGTATAAGATGCAATAAATGCACTTATAATTATGATAAAAAGGTTCTTAAGACTTTTTTTTTTAATCTCTAAAATTGGTTATCTTCATAACTTTTATATCTTTATGTAAACATTAATCACCAATTTTGAAATTTTCTTGAAATATTTCTTCTTTCTTTTGAAAGTTTTGAAGATCGACATTTTCACAAGTTTTTTTCATCACTTCATTTTCATTCTGCCCATGTCACTATTAACTTTTTTTTTTGAAGTAATGTAGGGATCTTTTTATATATTTTACCATTTATTTCTCATCATTCCAATTTCATAAAAAATATAATTCATCACATATTTTCTCAATTCATTATGGGAAAGCAAAAATGGTGAAAAACAAGGTGATTTAAAGAAAAAAAGATATTCAATGCAAGAACAAGTCTAATAAAAGATAATAGGTTGATGGATAATGTTAAAGCATATTGCTAGGATAAGTGTTTGGATGGGATTTCAACATAAAAATAATGAATATTTGGATAATTTTTAACATCAATCCAGAATTCCTTTTCAAAACCTCATTTTATTGTCACATGTGATCTCTTTGAGCTCATTAAACCAAATCTTATGCCTTATCCCATCGAATTTTTGAATTCTCTTAGTCTTTTTATTTTTAGACTATCATTTCATATTTTTAGCCAACATATTTTCTTTTACTTATCACTCATTTTCATTTTTTATTTTCTTATCTTTCATTTTTTTTTTTATCATTTATCATTCCTTTTGTGCTTCGTTCATTGTAGGCATTCCTACCAAATTTCATATCAATCCTAAAATAAAGAAGAAATCATAAGCTCAATACCATTTGATTATATCATAAGTGTGTCTTAATTCATTTTATGATTCTTCAATTCAAATATTCATGTTTGATCGAAATGAATTTTTAAAACACGTAACTTAGGTTGTGATGAAGGGTTATGGAAGAAAACAAGATAAACTAAGCTCAAAATGTGTTTGAAAAGGGTATAAACCAAATGATCATCTCTCATATTTTAAAGTGCCCTAACGTTTGCCCTATCTTTCATCAAGCATCTTGACATTCTTTTTTTACCTTTTTCGTTTTTCCTTTTTCATTCTTATTTTTCATCTTTCAATCTCACTTTTTTTCTTTTTAATTTTTCTTTCCAAGAAGGATTCACACACAAAAGGGTTTTTCTTTATTTTTTATCTCATAAATTATTTGCGACACATTTTTTTTATGAATAGATCCTATTTCCAAACTTTGCCTCATAATGTAGAGGGGGATTCTTGGTGGGTTTTTTTCAAAGAAATTATGATGACTAAAAAAGGATAAAAAATTGATGATTTTACTTTTTGTGCAAAAAGTAAAAAATATATGGTCATTTCTTATTTCAAATGTAAATACCTTCTTTGAAAAATCTATATTGAATGAAAGCAAGCTTTTAAATATAAAAGATTACATTATTTTAAAATAGCTCTCTTTTTGCCTTTTAATGAATAAGGAAAACATGTCAACTTTAATTCACCCCAACATATTAGGATCTAAATCATCAATCTCATCAATATAAATGAAATTTTCAAGATTGAATACCATATTATTGTCACAATTATCTAAACATTCATTACTTGAAATATGGGAATAAGTGAAATATAAAAAGACATAAAAGTAATGATAAAACGAAGAATATGTAATGAAATAAACTTACCATTTTATCAAAATATAAGATAAACACAAAATAAAACACATAAAAGACATCCCTAAAGGTTATTACTAGCAACCTAAAAAGAATTTCCTTAAAATTATGCCATTATATTATTAGGCAAAAGATTTTTAGTGACACTTAGCTTGGTCTCTTTTATCATCAAATTTTACCAAAATAGCATTAATAAGACCTTATACCTTATGCTTCAGGACAACACAATTCTTTGTTAAGTGACTTGCGATTCCATAATGGTAGTCATACTGAGCATTGGCATCAAACCATTTCGGGTAAGGAGTTTGCATTTGTTCAACATGAATAAGGGCCAACAAATGATTTTTCACTAGATATAATAACATATTTGTGTATATCATAGGAATAGGATTTAAAGAAGCTTTCTCTTTATTGTTTCATGGTGCTTTTAAACTACTAGGCTAATAATTAGGTTTTGGGGCTAACTTTGCAATAGGTACAGTAGGGAAGTTGTATGTATGAGTTGGTGATTGAAAAATCATTCTAAAACTGTTGTCTTTTGAAGAGCCTTTAAATATTTTGTTTGTTCTTTGGGTAAGTTAAAATTGGATGTAATGGATGTTTATATTTTTGTATAATTTTTGTTTCACAAAAACTACATGAAAATAGGCAACTGTAGGGACCCCAATTAGTCTAAGGTCTAAACTAGTTAGGCTTGGTCTAATTCAAAGCCTAGATGCACAATTTTTATTTTTTTATTTCACTTATTTATCTTTATTCTTTAATTTATAATTTTAAGTTATATTTATCTTTGTTTACTTTTTATTTTCTTTATCTTTTTATTTTTACTTTTATTTATCTTTTTACTCTTATTTCATTTCTTTTTATTTGTTTATCTTTACTATTTATCTTTATTGATTTATATTTTTTATGTTAAAAAGTTAAATTTTAAAAAAATGAAAAATTTTGAAAATCATAAATGGTGAAATAGGTTGGGAAATAAAGGGGATTTTATCTTTATGTGATAATTTATGTTTTAGAGTTAAAATTAAGGAAGGATTCTTGGAGATAAATTCTAATTTTTTTAGAGATTATTATTTTTTGGTGATAATATATAATTTTCAAGAGTTTAATTCCTATTCAATTTAAAATACTTATCAAGTCAGAGTTATGTCTCTATAAATAGTCCAGCAATCAATAGTAACAGATACCCAACAAGTACAAAAGAGAATTTAAGTGTAAAATGTTTTAGATAGTTCAAATCCAAATTTTAGTCTTTTTTAATTCTCTACAATTTTCTTGTGAGATTCTTAGGCTCTGGTAAGATTTTCAGATTGTAGTGACATTTTTTAATGAGCATTGAAGTCTTCGACATGGATTCCAATGATACTTTTAGATTCTAACAACGATTCCCTAATTTTCCTAAATGTCAACTTGATTTGACTTGACTCAAAGTATCTAACCCGATACTTGTCACCTGTTGAGACATTGCTGAGTTGGGCCACTAAGCCAAATCGAGTCGCTACATTAGTCATGAATTGAGCCATTTCTTAAGCCAAACAATTTTAGGTATATTTTTATTTTATTTTATTTATTTATTTAAAAATAAAAAAGTTCTTTTTAAGAAAAATAATTTTTGAAAATAAAAAAATAAAACTTTACCACAATATTGGAAGGTTTGGTAATTTTTTTAAAAAAATAAAAAATAGAAAAACGAAACATTATTAACATATTGAAAAGTTTTAAAATTTTAAAAAAATTTTTTAAAAAAAACAATACCAACATATTGAAATATTTTTTATTTTAAAGATTTAAAATAAGATTTTACCAACATATTAGAAAATCTTATTAATAAAAAATATATGTTTTGAAAAGAAATAGTTCTCTTAAATCCTACCAACATATTGGAGGATATTTTTAGATGAAAAATCTTTCCAAAATATTGAAAAGTATTCCTTTAAATGAAATATTAAATAATGATGTTTTATCATATCTTTTTTTTTTTTTTTTATAAAAATCAGTTTTGAATTTCTAATGATAGAATTACTAAGAATGTTGCAAATAGTAATTTCTATGTAAATTTCTAGGTAAAAAATTCTTTCTAAATTTTATCAGTGTATTGGAGAGTTTAGGTAAGAAATTTTTTTTTTAAATATTAAATGAATTCGACAATAGAGCCTCTTCAAATATGATAAATAGTCTCTTTCAATACTCTTGAAATGAGATAATATTCTAAAATTATTATCAAAACATTGAAATAATTTAAGAATAATTTTTAATAATTAATTATTTGATAAAATTTTTTGAGGCTTTGGATTACACAAAATTAATAGGTATTATCTTTTGGATATATGTTGTAAGGGTGTTATAAACTTTTTTATGCGTAACCGTACTCCTGAACTCAATTTTGGTTTTGTATACTAGAATATACTTTTTTAAAGAATTTGAGTTAAGTTTGGGACTTCTCTTTAAAAATGGACATATTTAGTTAGATGATTAATCATATCTAAATAAAAAATATTAGTGATGACTCCTAAAGTTATATCTAATGATAAGTTTATGGATTTGTGTATTATGACAATAATTATAGAATTAAATAAATAATAAAAAACATATTTTTTATATGTATCAAGACTAAGGTGTAACATCCAAATCTTGCTTTGACCTAAGTTTGATTTAAAAAAAAATTCAACCTAATTATCTCGAATTAAAAGCAAATGTACCTGATTGGGACAAGTAGAAAGTAATTGGATATGAGTTATTTTGTAATCTCTATCTCAATTGATTGTTTTATAACAAAATTTATCTATTAAAAAATAAAAGTAAAAAAATTTTTAAAAAATAAAAACTAAAAAAAGCTTAAAAAATAAAAAAAATGAAAGAGATCTCGTGTGGACGCGTAAGATAGGGCAAAATATCTTAAATTTGTCTTCAACCCGATCCTATTTTAAAAAAAGAAATCTATCTCAATATTTTAAAAAAATATTTATGTTGGATCGATATGAATCAAAATAAATCGAATATGAATTATTTCATCATTTTTACCTTCACAGAGTTTTTTAACAAAATTTATTTAATAAAAAATAAAATAAATAAAAAAGTAATAAAACAAAAGAAAATAAATTTAATAAAAATTTAAAATAAAATAAATGAAAAAAAGAATGACACGTGAACACCATCTACTTTCCCATTTTCTATAATTTTAAGTATAAGATTCATTTATAGTTGAAAATGGGACCAAATCAAATAAACAAATTACATGCAAGGTCTAGTAGTTTTCGAGTGGATTATGTTGTCTTAGCATTGCCGTGATTTTAGGAATAGTTAAGAATACAAATATATATCCTTGTGAGAACAAAAAATGTAGACCCACCAATTTACTAATTATGATTAATGAGCCATCTAAGATATGTTTAATGGTAGATATAATGATTCATGTATTTATATTGTATAAAATGTCAATACTCATATGTTTATAAATTATATATTATAATTAATGTCGATATAAAAATATAAAATATTTTTTTTTTATATAAAAACTCACAAATATAAATGAAAATGTAAATTGAAGTCTCAAACATTAAATTACAAGTTTTTTTTTTTTTTTCATATAAAGCAATGGGATTTAATATTTCTGCCTGTAAAGCCCAGGTCAGGATGGTGTTGATTGTGGACATTATGCCCTACCAAGGAAAAACAAAAATTTCAACTGACAAGTGCTTTGCTCAAAACGTAGGAAAATGTAGCAGTTGCCTTACTGACACATTGCAGAAAAATCATTCTTTATTTCATTGGATTCTTTTTCTTTTCACCTTCCTTCTTTTCAATCTCCACTGTTTTCTGCGCTGGCTGAGTGGGGCAACGGTTGGGAATTTTATTTTGTTTCATGGGAAAATATTTTTTTCCTTTTGGACCCATGAAAATTACAGGCAAATTGGCCTTTAGCCTTTTTTTTATTTTTTATTTTTTTTAACTTTTATAAATTGGCAAAATGAAGGGATGGATCTTGAAGATGTGAGGTGAAATGGGTGAGAGCTCTTATCAATCAAGTTATCAAAACTCAAAAGGGGGGAGGGGGTAATGAGAATCTTTTCGGAAAATAAGTGTGATTCAAATGGGCCTTTTCCACCTCACCATCACATTCTATGGTTTAAAATCTCTTTGCTGCATTTCGATCTGTGGGTTGAACTCCAATGCCACTAAACTTCTCACTACTTCAGTACGAAGTTCGGTCCCCACATCAAAAAAGCTAATACCTTCCGCCATGGGAAAAACAAATACTAATACGAAATAGGAAAATGCAAATAAGCAAGAAGTCCTTGTCACCTTTTAGTGCTTCCAGCTTTTGATTTCATGACTAATCTTTATAATTGGTGTATTTGCTGTGTCTGAATCTTTATTTTAACTTCATTTGGGTGAATCAATGATGCATTTTAATTGGAGTCGGTAAAATTGATCTGAATTTAAAATATTAGTTTAACTCGTTTGAACTTGAATATTAATTATTTGATTTGATAAAAAAATCAATAATTCAAATTTATTCAATCTGAATTTCAATTAAACTAAATTTAAATTGATCAAATTCAATTGATCCAAACATTAAATAATTTGAATTTAAATTAATCTAAAATTAAAATGATTCGAATTGAAATAGTCTCAAATTAAATTGAGCATAATTTTATTTTTTAAAATATTGATATAATTAAAAATAATAAATATTACATAAATTATTAATTTATTACATTTAATAACTTTAAATTATCTTTTCAATCTATTTGCTTTACTATTATTTTTATGATGATATAAAAATCTAAATTGAAGATATCACTAATATTAGCATGTTAGGTGATATAAGTTCACAAAAATATAATTTTAAATAATTTAATTAGGATTGATAAATTTAAATAATTCATTAAAATACAATATATTCGATTTTAAAGTTGACAGATTAAATCTAAATGATTTGAATGTTAAACTCAAAATAATTTACACCCAAATAATTTGAATGTTACATTTAAATAATTTATAATCAAAATTATTTAAAATTAAAATAATTCGAACTAAAATTAATCTGAACGTAAATTGATCTCACCTTAAGAAATGACCAAACCTAAACCCAACCAGAACCGCTGGTTTACTGCCTCTAACATTTATTATTTCTGCTTCATCAGTTTCAGCATATTCTTTTTAAATCCGAACCCCATAAACCACCTTTACTTCATTTTCTTGAGGGACAGTCCAACATTTCTAGAGCTTCATTGCCTCTATCTCGATAATGCATGGGCGTGCAGTCTACTTTTTCATGATTAATCCATTGCATGAGTGCGCCAAGAAATGATCAGAATTGATTTTTTTTTTTTTGCATAGGGATTTTTAATTTATTAATTTTGCTTGTTCTTTCTTTTAACTATGAGATGAACGCATACTTAGAAGATGATTTAAAACCAACAATTTTATGAACTGAATTTTATTAACAATTATGTAATTTATTTAAAAATTGCTAAATTGAATTTTAACAATTAAAATTTAAATCGATCTAAATATAAAAAATAATATATATATATATATGTTTAGCTTTTTATAGTTGGGATATGATTCTTTACAGTTTCGATTTCCTATGCTTGGTTTGAGAGGAAACTAAATACACTGTTTCAAATTGCTAAAAAAAAAAAAAAAAACTGTTTCAAGATCAAGCCTTGAGGCTATAAATGAGTCAGCACTCTATTCCAACAATAATTTGCAAGTTGCAACTATGATGGATTATTATGTTTAGGCCGAATTTTGGCAATACTCTTATGGGAAATGCCAAGCAAGCCGACATTCCCAAACCGACTGCATTGGCTTCTGTTATGATTAATCGATGGTCTCTGTTGTTGTCAGATTGCAAGCTGGCTTGTTGCAATGCATTATTAAATCAGAGGTGGGGTTGGGGAGATATTGAAAAATATCCGATGAATGCATATATTAAGGCAATCTATACACCAATCTCAATGGTGAAGGCAGAAATTTTCTATTCAAATACAATATTCTATTATAAATAAGTCCATTATTGAAATGTGTACGAATTTTTTGTTTGTGACAGCCTGACAGGTGATTTATCTGATCCTTAAACTTAGAAAAAATGAAGAAATTTTCACCTTTTTTTTCTTTAATCACTTATATTTTCCTTTTATGTAGCTTTGTAAATTTTCAACTAAGAGGAGAGGCTGATGAAAGAATTGATGCAAGAAGCTAACCTGTTCTTGAATTTTCCAGCAGTCCTTCAGTCCTTTTATGAACATCCATTTCATATAAAGACAAAAATTACATCAACCTTCAGTTTTCTTTTATTTTTGAATTTCTTTTGGTCACAAATTATACAAAAAAAATTATAAATGTTGGAATTTAATCTCATATATGATGGATGTCACCTTTTAAGATTATTATATGAACCAATCAAACTTAACTTAGGTTCATTTTCTTTATGAATTTTGGATATACAAAAATGGAACCTTATGAAACTTTTAACCTTCATATCATTCTTGATCTGAAAGGCATTAACCTTACATGCATTGAAACTTGAAACATGTAATAATCCTCTTTAAAATATAATATATATATATATATATTTTGCAGCTACCTTTGCTGATTAGGTAAGTAACTTTATTTTGCAAGGCCAACCAGAGTTAAGAAAAGCAGGGAAGAAAAACTTGAAAAGCTACATCTTTCTCAAAGGCTTTCTTAAAAATTACCTATGAGTCTTATTTGACTAATGAATCCTTTCTATTTGCAGAAAATATCTGGATCTTTAAAAATGTGGACATAAATCAATTAGATCCTCCACCAATAACCAATAGAAATGTATTACTACTAGCTTGTGTGTATGCCATTAATGAAGCCATCAGATTCTGACCGTTCATTATGACCTGTTACTGCTGCAAATTATGTAGAAAAAGCAGAAAAAAAATCATGAAAAGGACATGGATTTAACAGAAGGCAATTCGCAAAAGCTTAAAAGATGGTGGATTGGGGGGTGGGGGGTTTTCTTTCAAATGAAAAGCTTGCCTTAATGTTGATGGTAAAGTTGAACATATTGAGATTTTCATGAATTTTTAAAGAGGCTACAGTCGTTAAAGGAACTTATGCTAATGGGACAGCTTTTGCTTTGGAGGTGGTAGCTTCCAAAGCTTGACACGAGGTAAAATCCAAGAGGTACCTAATTATCATATCCAACATGGTGACATGCTTTAAAATGACCACTTAAAACATAAATATATATAATATTCATTTGTTAATAACTTTGGACAACAAAGGTCAAAAGTGTTTGGATGTATTGAGATATCGAATTTAGAATTTCAATTGATAAAAAAAAAAAATTGTTGTTTCATATGTCCTATTAATGGACTTTATGCAACTTTCCTATTCAGTGATTTTCTTTAACCCACTTCAAGAAGAATCTGAAGTTCATTGAGCCCATTCCTTTTATATTATTCCTGCTTCCTTAATTTCATTATTTTACAAAACTCATGCATCTGATAGATGGGATCTCAAGCATGTATTTACATTTGGGAAAAGAAATCACATCTGAGCCGACCATCAGGCTGTCAATAAAACCTAACCCCTGAGTCCTGACAGGCTAAAATCCAAAGAAATTCCACCAGGTTGGCCCTGCCAGGAGCGATCGACTGGCTTTTCCTGTTGCTAGTGGTGCTATATGACACATCACACATTAGACAAAAGAAAGAGGTTAATTCCAAGTAGATCAAGAACAAGGAGGCAACCAATAATGTGACAACTCTCTCACTTTATAACAACAATGACCTCTTCAAGAATTTCATTTATTATCAACCCCAAAAATTGTAGAAGGCACATGAAACCCACCTGTCATTAAGCAGGTCTTTTGTTTTCATTTATCTTATTATTCTTTTAAGATACCAACTTTTGTTCTGACATTTATAAATTTCACCCATTGATTTACTTCATGAAACGTTTTTAGACATAAGAAAGAGGTTAATTCCAACTAGACCAAGAGCAAGGAGGCAACCAATAATGTGACAACTCTCTCACTTTATAAAAACATGAAACTCACCTGTCATCAATCAGGTCTATTGTTTTCATTTCTCTTATTATTCTACTAATATACCAACTTTTGTTCTGAGATTTATAAATTTAACACATTGATTTGATCAATGAAATGTTTTTCTTCAAATTCTCAAGTATGGGTAAACACCACCCCATTCCTGACACCTTTATTTTTTTTTTAGCAAAAGATGCGGTCTGCGTCAAATGGTCCACGCAAACGTAGTCAGTTAAAATCTGTCGAGTGAATGGCACATTATGTGTGCAATGAACCCAATATTCCTTGTCACCGGAACTATGATAGTGATTAGTGATAGCTCCTATTAAGCGTACTTAGGAGAAAATATAAGTTGCCTTGGCCCATGCACCCTTTCAAACACTGCCACACTGGTTTTGCAATTGGGGTCACCATTGCTTTACTTAAAGTTTGATTGATTGGATAGATTTGCCTGGTTTTCGTTGTTCATTTGTGCTACTCTTGTCGAAATTGGACTGGCTTGTCCAATTTATGTCTGATTCTTGTTCTGCGTTTCTTTTTTCGTTTGTTTGTAAAATTTCAAAGTCAAATACAACGCAATAAAACCTTTCATTGTTTGCAGAGAAAGTTTTATCCTGCTAGTACATTTCTTTCGGCTCATTGTGTACTTTAAGTAGCATTTTTTTTTTTTATGTATGTCCTTTAGGCTAACAATATATATTTATATTCATGTTATTTGCCATAAGGATTTGAACAATTCACCGGAAATTAATCTGTCATTCACAGATATTTCCTGTTAATTGTTAAGGATTGGGACAATTCACTGTAAACTTTTGTTAAATTCCATTTTGTCAAAGAATTGCGAGAATCTAAATTGCAAAGGCCATTGGTGAACAAAGTCTAAAACCCAATATGGATGGATTGTCCACTTACAATCAGGCTATGCATAAGCCCAAATCTCAAGTCCCTCGTATCTGTCTTAGGCTTGTATAGCTAATTAACCCATTATATTTGGTGGGTTTAGACCCAAATGGTTTTCATGATTCATGATGGTCCGTAACAAGTTTTAAAGTATAGGACGCCTCGGTTCAGTGAGCGTTATGTGTCAGAAAGGGGCCTCAAAGAAGATGGTGTGAACAAGTACAGCACGATTTGGGATGCAAGGCTTCCTTCTTAAGACTGCGACGTCCTATATACTTAAGCGACAGCCCACTTTTGGACTATGATATTCAATGTCGCAATCCATCTAATTCGTTTCTATCCATTACAGCTCATGATTTTATCCTAAAAACTGTCTCATAAGTTGAAAATGATATAAATTTTTATATATTCATTTACATTTTAATACACAATCAGTCGAGATGAGATTTATGGATGACCTTGACAGAGAGCCTCGTCTCTCTTTAGTACTCTACTCATTTTTCTTTTCTTTGTAGTTTCTAGATGGATGAATGACGAGTCCCCATTAATGATCCCATCAGGCATCAACAGAAAAACAATGGTTCAAATTGAACCGTACCAGCATTGTGTAAAGGTTTAATAAACACCGTCGCATGTCCATAATGCAGGTCGGGATCAGCATGCATGAAAAAGAAACCTAGCTAGCCCAAACCTAATTAAAAATTAAAAAAAAAAGTTCACCTGAACGTGCATGTTGAATGGTATATACTACTTACCTGTCCATTCCACTTGAACACAAGTACATAACGTGTCCTCTTCTTCGAGCAATTAAAAAGAAACTTGCACTTCGTTCAAAAGATATCTTTCCAAATCGAAATTAATTTCTTTGGATAGACCTCTCTCCATTTTGTGGGCAACCCAAACTGAGCACGGCACTAGTACTTGTAGTAGTTAGTTGGATTCCTAATCCGCGATGTCAGTCTTTCACATTGTAATCTTCTAAAGTCATAGTAGGATCATAGTTTAAGACTTTTTAAGTATAAGAGACGAATGGAAGACGAAGTGTATATCCAATAATAGAAAAAAAAAACTGAAGTTAATCAATTAGTGCATGGTTCATCTGAGGTAAAAACACCGTTCCTTGTTACTTCATATATATGAAAATTCAATATAAAGCTTGTCTTTCCAATTGTTGCACCTTCCTTAATTTGGTTATGTATTTTTTTTATTTACAAATGAGGTCTTGGAGAATAAAAGAAAGAGTTAATGTTTAAATTTAAATTTCAAATTTATTGAATGTTAATTTAAAAAAATGATCATATAAATCATCTAAGTTAATTATATTAATTTTTATTTATATGTTATTGATTATTGAGAGATCAAAAGAAAAAGCTATTAAATATGTTCTTCATTTTTGAAAGAAGGGGTAATAGTTAAACCATTACTCCAAAATTTTTTAAGTTCAACTCTAACATTAATTAATCCAGACAATACGAATTTTCTCAATCATTCAAACAAATTTGTTCTAACTGGTATGCAAGCATGGCCGACCAAATGCTAATCCCTTGTCCTATGAGGAAGTGCTGATCGCCGCTGACAATGGAATGATGTGGCAAAAACAAATGCTTTGAGTTGGAATGATCTTTGGCCTCAGATTTCCTAACCCATCGGACTCCACATCACACACACGCACCGGTCTCCAAATTCGAGAAAAGAAAAATAGAAAAAGAAAACCGATGTTTGTTGACCTTCCAAAATTTTCCCTTTTCGTTAGTGTCGTATAAATGAAGTTGATTTATTTTGTTTTCTTTTTCAAGATTTATTTCCAAATCATTACATAATGTAATATATAAAAAAAAACTTGAAATTAATATAATAAATTTTTTTAATTTTTTGTATCTCTACATTTTACTTAAAAATAAATTATAATGGTTATTAGAATGGGATAAGACAAAAATTAAAATTAATAGAATAATTTTTTTTACTTTTCGTCTCCTTAACATTTTAATTAAATTATTTGGTTGTAAAATATGAAAAGTTTTTCAAATAAAATTTAATTATATTCTTTTTTATTTTCAAAACTTCATGATCGAATCATTAATTACTGTTGAAATTAATTATATTTGTTGACTTTTCGTATTGCAATCATTTTATTTAAATTTAATGGTTATTAGAATATAAAAATTTTAAAAGCAAATTAAATATGAAAAGATTAAAATTAATATGACAGTATGTTATTGATTTTCCTTTTCTTAGTAGTTTAATTAAATTCAAAGGTAGAAAATATGATAAAAAAATTGTTTGTATATGAAAAGTTAAAAAATTGATTCATACTTATTATTATTATTATTTTTACTATCAATTAATAGAATATTAAAACATTAAAATTAATATGCTAACTTTTTATATTTTACATTTTTACTAATACTAATTTAGTAAAAAAATTAATATTTACAAATATTGAAATTAATATTATAATTTTTTAAAATTTTTTGTAAAGACAAACTTTTTTTTTTTTCTAAACCAAATTAATTTGTTGAATTTATTTAATTTAATTGATTGATCAGTTAATGAATTAATTTTGATCGGTTAATAAAAATGATTTTAAAAAATTTTAATTTTTTATTATAATTTTTGATTAATTTTATTCAAAAATCTAATTAACAAAAATTTTAATTAAAATATAACCAAATTTATATATAAAACAAAAATACATTATATGAATAATTTTATTTTATAAATTTTAGAAATTTTTATATAATATTTGAATATTTTATTAAGTAATTTTATTTAATTTATTTAAAATATGAGAAATTAAAAATTAAAAATATAATTTAACTTAAATACATTTATTGTTTATTAAAAAATTAATTCAATCAATGAAATTTATTAATTTTCAAAATTTATAAATTGGTTTAATTAATAAAAACAATATAATATAATTAAATTAATTTCACTTTAAATAATTTCATTCAATTAATTGAACCAATCAAATGAACACGGGCGAAATACTTTTCCTGTTTTAAGAATCTGATATTATTGATTTTGACAGGCTTCGGAGGAGATTGTGCTTCCAGATGACAAGCCTTGGCCTTTCCTCCTTCATTATCCTGTCTCTTCTTTTTGTATCTGTCTGGGAGTTAGCAGCGAAGCCATTATGTGGAAAACCCTGGCCACTGCGACCTCTACAAAATTTCTTCACATAAACCTGATGATAAATCTCATTCTATGGTGGATATCTGTGGCTCTAGTGGCCATTGTTTCTTCCATCTACCTTCTGAAAGTGATTCTCTACTTTGAAGCAGTTCGTCGTGAGTATTACCATCCAATCCGTGTCAACTTCTTCTTTGCCCCTTGGATATCGCTTCTGTTCTTAGCTCTTGGAGTGCCACCATCAGTTGCCTCAAACCTGCCAGTAGCTCTATGGTATGTGCTTATGACGCCAATCTTCTGTCTGGAGCTTAAAATCTATGGACAGTGGATGTCAGGTGGTCAACGGAGGCTTTCGAAGGTGGCTAATCCTTCAAACCATCTCTCAATCGTTGGGAATTTTGTGGGGGCACTGTTGGGTGCATCAATGGGGCTTAAGGAAGGGCCTATCTTCTTCTTTGCTGTTGGGCTGGCTCATTATACAGTCCTTTTTGTAACTCTTTACCAAAGGCTTCCAACAAATGAAACTCTCCCAAAAGAGCTCCATCCTGTATTCTTTCTGTTTGTTGCAGCACCAAGTGTTGCTTCAATGGCATGGGCAACCATCCAAGGCTCCTTCGATTATGGATCACGGATTGCTTACTTCATTGCCTTGTTCCTTTACTTCTCACTGGTTAGCCGCTTTGCATCTTAAATACATAACAGCATTACTCCTTAGCCCATCTTATTTTTAAGACAGTCCTATACGAAGAATTTCCTCGTTTGCACCTTAGCATTATTTTCTGTTGATTTAACTTGACTTACAAGTTGCATGCTTGGTAAACCTAAACAGTTAAGACTATGTTTTGCAGGCAGTTCGGGTTAACTTTTTCCGAGGATTCAAGTATGTGAAGCAGTATCCCTATTTACTTATAGTCCAGCTCTATTAGGTAGCCTGATTCTAATTTCTTCTATTTACAGGTTCTCATTGGCTTGGTGGGCATATACGTTCCCAATGACTGGTGCTGCCATTGCAACCATGAGATATTCAAGTGTAGTGACAAATATGGTAACACAAACTCTTTCTGTCATACTCTCTGTTGTTGCTACACTCACAGTAACAGCTCTGCTTGTAACGACTATATTGCATGCCTTTGTCCTACGGGACCTCTTCCTTAATGACATTACCATTGCCATTAGCGACAGAAAACCAAAACCTCATAAGAAGTGGTTCAATATTAGACATGGAAGCCCAGATTATGGTAAAGATATTGAAACTTTCTTGAAATTTGCAAATGCTGACAGCAAAGATATAGAAACCGTCTTAAAAATTCCCACTGCAGAAGCTACATGAGTGTAAAGCTTCATGCATGGGCCATTGTGATCAGCCTTAGTTTCAACCTTCAGCAGATTCTAGCTATTTCTTTTAATCTTCAGCACTCAGACATCAGACGTGAGGAACATCTCAGTTTTTATGTTTCCGGTGACCATTTGAGCAGAGAGAAATTGTTGAAGGTTTCTGGCAACTTTCTGCCGCAAGAAATGTGTAAAATCATGATGAGTTGTAAATTGCAGTGTGTATGAGACAGATTTTGATATATTAAGTTTTGCAAACTTAAGTTCTTGTTGTTATTGCTTAAAATAAAGTCTACGAGTTCTTCGAGATCATTCATACGTACTAGGAACTATCTTTGCTTGTGCTAAACCAGTACGGCTTGGTGTAAACAATGTGCCAAACAATGCCCTGGCTTTGCAGCTGGATACCCAAATACTCCATCTGCACAAGGGAGTTGTAGGAACTGAAAACTGCTAACTAATTGGATTGAATCAAATTGATAGATGTTTAAAACTGCATCTACTTTGGCAAACCATGTTGAATTTCCATATGACAAAAAATAACTTCCGTTCATTTGTAAAGAACAGAACAACCTGATTATAGCATCTTTATGCACCATCCTACGCAATGAAATACAAAGATCCTGTAGGAGCAATCTGCAATTCACCACAACACATAACACAATGCCAGCTACATGTAACCAGACATAAGGACATGCAAATTGTGATTGGTTGTCTGAATGTGAAACTCCACAAGAACTTTCTATTTCAATTGTTGGAGGCAAATTCTTCAGAATATGAAATATTTGAGGGAAAAGCTTACCCACCTGAATTTCCTTCTGCATAGTACCTTGATTCTAATGTCATACATCAGGCCTTAATGAGGTAAATTAAAGTCACAATAGAGATGTACGGCGTCCATTTGTTCTGTTTTCCTCCAAGTCAATCTAGGAACAGATACTAAACTTCAGTTGGAGCTTGGCAACTCAATTTTTCCTATAAGTATTGCAGCTTACTTATTCCAGGAAGCGTTGGCAATTATATGATCTATAAGAAGCCAGGTTATTAAGCTTATATTCCTTTATGGTCGTTAACTATCACAAATTGCAAGGGGCCTTATCCAACTTCGAGCATGAAAATGCTAGCATTAGCTCAACGGCATGTGATTTTCATGGCGACAGTGATGAATGCAAGACAAGTACGTAATGGAAGGGAAAATGTCTTGGTTCCTCTTATCAACTCGAATTACGGAACTTCGTGGTCTGTTCACTTGCTAGAAAAAGCAGCTGACAACCAGCAACCGACATCTAAAACTAGAGTGAAAGTTCTATTCACACTTGATACCAAACTCCTGTTAATATCTAGTTATCTACTATTGCAAGGCTCCCATAACTCTATGTCTTGCTGTCTAGACTTTTATGTCATTATAAAGAAGGTCAAACTGATATAGACCCTGCCTTAATACAATGAATATTTAATGTTGTACAACGTCTGAAGTGAGAGATGTCATACATGCATTATTCATTGTTCAGGAGATTCTTACAATGACCCGAGGCTAAACAATCCCCATACATAGCATGTAACAGGGCCTCGGTACCCTGGATGTTCATTTATATTCTCGCGCAAGTAATTCCTGAGAAGAATTCCGTATCTTGGCAATGAAATTACCACTTTAAATTGGCCACAAGGGCAGACCCTCGATTTCTATTGCTTGTTGATACGTTTTCCTAAGCCAATCATTTTCATGAATCGAGGATTGATAGCAGCAGAAACCGTTAATGTCATCGTTGCACATAATACCTGATGTAATGTTTATTTGTTGATTTTTCTCCTGTAGCTTCATTACATTGGTACTTGAGTTGCAGCTAGTAGTATAGCCCTCTCATATGGTAGCATAGAGACATCGCCCAGATTTAGAAATGGAGCACTTCCATCAGAAGTAAATTTCTGCCTTGTTATTCATCATAAATAATCCGAGTCCGTCAATTTTATATTGAAAACCTTATTGCAAAAGCCTATATCCTCATCCTGGACACCCATCATCTATGTCTTATTTGGAGACAAACACTGATGACAAGGCTGATGTCTTGTTAGAAGCTACAGTGACTGAAAATCTAAAGCAGCGACATGTAGCATGTATGAGGTTTTGGTCCCCTTCTAGGCTTGACGTTATAGCAAGGAAAAAACAAGGTCATAAAGCTACTCTTGGTTGTGCCTCTTTTGTTGAGAAGTAGAAATCCAACATGGAATACGAAAAGAAGTAGATAGACACAGAAAACCAATGTTATCAGGACTTGGCAGTTCTCCCAAGCACAATTTGTCCATGTCTCCCTATCCTGCTGGTTGGCATGTGCAGAACTTTCTCATTTGATGCCCTTTTTCGGCCTTTTCATTGGCTGAAAACAGGCCGCCTAAACTTTTGAGTCATGTTACAGGCAAATGGTTGGACAACTCTAGAGAAATGGGCAATGTTTATAAGGGCAAGATCCATCTCATCTTGGACCCATGGCCTAGGGGACCAGAAGTTCCTTATTCCTTTTTCTAAACATAGTGAACAAAATGACCCCAAGAATTTGCTTTAATTGAAAACCTACTTTGTCAATTTCTCCTAGCTATAACTCTTCAGTACAATCAGCTTGTAACACATTATTTTATCATTCGAAGAGACCCCAAATTCTTTCGTTCTACAATCCCATCATCAATAAGATGACCCTAAAATCTTGTGAAAATTTTGAAATTAAAGAATGTTGTAAACTTGTAGGAGAGATTTTATGCAGAATGATGAGGCTACCGTTCTTGCCTTCCTTTTGGGGTGAGTTAAATGTAGAATTATTCTCCTCTTAATGATGATTCCAACATAAATTTAATTACGAATCCAAGCAGCTAGATAACTAGCCTGATTTATCACATGAGGCTGTGCCACCTAACAATCATATAGTGCATGAAAGCTGTATGCTAGAATACTGCTGCAAATAGATAGGCACAGAAAGATCTGTAGACATGATTGTGTTTTGAAATCAAGTTGAAGCTCAAGATAACAGATGGTCCAGGTGGGGTCTGCGGGACAGCTAATTACTTTGGACGAGTCCAAAATCCGTGCAACATGTTTCTAAAATGACTTCAGGGAATCAAAGCTTACCTCAGAATCAAGCATGTTGTAACTTGCTTCACTTCAATAACACGTTTCTTTTTTTTTCTTTTCTTTTTTTCAACCTCTACCTGAGAAGACACAGGAAAAAACTAAAATTCATTAGATAAAATCAAAGCCAAATGGAGGATCAACGGATAATAAAAGGGTCTGATGGCGTTTAAATCAAAGTGAGAAGGAAGATTAAGCTTGGGCTAAAAGGACAGACTCGAGGAGAAATTGAATGTGAACATGGGTATAACCGGCTGTGACAATTTATGGCGTCTTAAAGGTTAATAGTACTAATAGTTCTTAAATTTGATTCAAATTTTATTTAGTCCTTAAAATTTAAAAATGTTTAATCATATCTATAATTATCAAAAGTTATTTTATTTTAGTTATTTTATTTGTAAAATTATTTAAATTGATGATAAATACCAACTGATATCACGTGATGATATCAATTAATATCTCACATGATATATGAAGAATTAAAATAAAATTTTCTCAAAGTTTTGGGATTAAAGATGAAATTATCTTAAATTTTATATATTTCATACATATCTTAAAAAATATTAAATTAATTTATATTTACATATTTTATGTAAAATATAACTTATTAGATAGTTTTTGTTTTAAATAGAAAATAAATATTCAAAACTTAAAATTAAATTAAAAATTGCAAATTCTTTTTTTTTTAATTTAATACATTTTAAAACAAAAAATTTTATTAAAAATGTTATTTTACTCATAAGTCATAATAAAACATATTATTTTCTATCCAAAAAATTTTATTTTTTAAAATATTAAATTTTTTTATTTTTCCTTTTTAAATATATTTATAAAATATGTTTTATAAAAAAAAAGAAAAAATATTTTAAATTGTTTTTTGTTTTATATAAATGTAAAGTTTTTATATTTTTGAATAGATAAATATATCTATTTTTGAAAATGATATGGAAACGTTTACATATTATTTTAATATGATATATAGTTTTTATTTAATTTCTTAAATCGATAAAAAAATTTTACTTGTTTTTTAAAAATGATATGTGATTTTAACAAAATTATTTTGAAATTTTCAACTTAATATTAATTTTTTAAAAATATCTTTCTATTAAAAATATTATTTTATTGATAAATCATATCATAATAAAAATTTAAAAATATTTTAAATTCTAATATTTTATAAAATTTATTAGATATGTATAAAAATCAATTTTTTATTGAATTATTTTTATCTTTTCCTTTATTTAATTTTTAAAAATGTATTTGAAAAAAGAAAATAAAATATATTTAATATTTTAAAAAATATATTTTTATGGATAGAAAATAATATTTTTATTATAATTTATGAGTGAAATAATATTTTTAATAAAAAATAATTTTTTGTTTTTAAAATGATATTGAATTTTAAAAAAAGATTTTGAATTGTTAACTTAATTTTAATTTTTAAAAATTATTTTTAATTAAAAAAATATAAATAATAAATTATATTACAATAAAAAATATAAAAATATAATTTTAAATTTAATATTTTATAAAAAATATATAATTTTTTTATAAAATATATAAAATTTTGATGTAATTTCATCTTTAATCCTTAAACTTTGTGAGATTTTTATTTTGATCCCTCATCTACAACTTAAGATGTTAATTGATGTCATTACATGATGTCTATTAGTATTTATTGTTAATTTAAATAGTTTCATAAACCAAAAAACTAAAATAAAATAACTTTGGGTAATTAAGGATCTAATTAAAATTTTTTAAAATTTAAGAATTAAAATAAAATTTGAATCAAAATTTAAAGATTACGAGTATTAACTCTATCATATAACATCTAAGTTCCTTAGGAATAATTTTGTTTTTATTGAAAAATTTCCTTCTAATTGAATGTGATTGAAACTAAACTTAGAAAACATGTGAAAAAGAATTTGTGCTTACATGTTCAAAACATATACTGGCTTTTGGCATGTGGAGAGAGACAGTGATATGTTTAATAAAAGTATTTTTTTATTCAATTCCTCATAATAAGATATTAAAAAAAAAGTCCGATTGCTATACTAAAAAACATGCTAGTTGTCTTCAATTTCTTGATTCAGTGATCAAGAAGCCTTCCCCTCCCCCCCTTGTCGTAGGTTCTGCCCCCCTCTTAAAACCAAAAAAAAAAAAGAAAAACATGCTAGTTTCATTGTTCATACAAATTTACTAGTAATTTTTTCAACTAAAGGGATGCGTGCGTGCCCCCCACCCCTCTTTCCCTGAGGGCCATGGCCAACCATTTACATAGCTTTAACTTCCTTACAGGACAAATGTACATTGTCATCCCAAAAGAAGAGAAGGAAGAGGACAAATAACAAGTGGCAAGATAACATTCTAGACACCTCCTCTTTCCTTTCTCCCATATGGATTTCAAATGGATCCTCCATTCATTTTCCTGAATGAAATAGGGAAGAATATCAGCAGCAGAATTGGATTCCAGATGCTCAAATGATACGATAATAAGCAAAAGAAGATTAGCATACCGATTGATTTTTTGCAATGCAGAACTGCCTCATAAATTGAGCTTTCGGAATCACATGACTTTCGCCACTCATCAGCGGAGTATGCAACACTTATTCGAGGAGATGTTTGTGCTGAATATACCCAGTTCTTCATTACCTGAACTCTTGCATCAACACTTTCAGCTCTGCTACTTGACTTATGTCCTCGTATTCTTCTGTATAATGGCCGAAGAAAATCAAAGGATTTCAAAATCATCCTCTTGGAAAATCGTCGACATCTTCTCAAAGAAGGACGATTTGTTTTACTAGCTGGAACCACAAGGTTTGGTGCATGTGAAGTAGGCAGGGTTGAAGTTGAATCAGAAACTTCATATGCCTCCATCTTCAAAGAGTTAACAAAGAAAGGCATGACATAACCATTGGAAAAAAGCTCATCTGCATGAACAAGGGTAAGAGGAGCTTGTGAAATGGGAAAGTCAAACTTAAAATCCTGAGGATTTCTGAAGAATCTCCTAGAGGGTGGCATTCTTGGGTCCATCTCAATGAAGGAAGCTTCATCACATGCATCAAGTGAGGCTCTGAGAGAGCTGTCTAGACTATCTAAAGAAGGATTCAGGTTTACTAACCAACTGTATGAAAAGCTATCAATCGAGAGGGGTTGGGGAGTTTCCATGGCTTCCACTTTATTAAGGGATGCGGGAAAACAGAGGAGAGGTTGAATTTTGTACTGTAGGGGGAAGGAACTACAATGTGGGCAATATCAGAGTTCCGCTTCTCATGTAACATAACTCAAAACATATTTATAATATATCCTCCCCCTAACAATTTTAATAACTGAAAAGGGAAAAGGAGAAAAGAAACAGAAATGTGAGCCCACCCAATAGCACTCGTAGTGTACTGTTGCATCAATCCTTAACCCCACACTTCCTTTTAACTCAGCAAAATAGGTGACCTCTCGTTGGAAATTTGTTTAATCCATATTCAGAATCAGTTAAAAGTACAAAGAAATTTGGTTCATGTATAAATTTCATCTTTATCTCAAGCAGCATTTCAGAAACTAAAGCAAGCACATAACAATCCGCACTTTCTGTCATTTGACATAAATTTAGATGCTATAAAAGGTGAAACAACAACAATGAAAAATCAATCGGGGTTTATGAGGAGCATGTTCATGCACAGGAATAATTTATCTTAAACTGCAATAAAAGAATGACTAATGTCTTCATAGTTTATAAAATTCTACCTTAAAAAAACCTAGCAACTTATTCTTATGTCCTGGTCAAAAATGTTGATTTCACTTAGCTTGTTTCGTTTCATCATCTGCTTGTCAAATTGTGGAATGGGTACCGCCAGTTTGGAAGGAAGACTTCACCAGTCTGATGTTTACATCCTAACCTTTATGCTAGGTAGATCCACATGATTAGTTAAAGTTCATGAAAGATTAAAAAACAAAAAAATGAAAGGAAAATTTTCTTTTAAATGAATTCATTGATAATTTTATATATATTATAAATAGATACCAAAAAAATTTTATGTCCGCTGCTGCTGCTATCTGCTGCTGTGACTAGGGGCTCAACTCAAAGGAAAAATACCTTTTTCATACCACAACAAATGTCAGTGATATATTAAATAGCAGACAAGGGTCCCCAGAATTGTCGGAGAATGAAAGGGACATTAACCTAGGTTTCTGGGCCTAAAGCCAAAAATTGAAAGTGACTTGAAACCTACTGGTCCCTACATTGTAACCTCCTTCAAGACGACAAACAAGCAATAGATAAAGAATCTAAGCATTCATAAAGCAGTAAGTTCCGAAGAATGTTTTTGATTGCACAAAATATTATTACAGCTTTGAGGAAAACTCATTTATTCAATTCGTCTAACATCCTAACATATAAAAATTAAAATATATATATATAGAATAGTACTACAAGTTATTGGTATGACAACCTTGATAACCAGAGCAGTCTGTGTAAGAAGTAGCGAACAGACACCATAAAACAACTTCGTATGCATGGATAACAAAGTGCAGGGAAACTTCGAGTGTAAAAAGATTGGTACAAGTGAATTATTCACACAGGCACGAAGACCTAGCAAATTTAGATGCAGAAAAGCAAAGTGAATCTAACTATTTGTTCTATAACAGGCCTCGAAAAGAACAAATTTAACATAGATCCCAGTATACTCACTCTCTTTATATTATCTATCAATAGCTTAAGTGGATCATAGCAACTTGCACAGGTGCTGAAATCAAATTAATAAGGCTGAAACAGGGAATTAACTTTAACAAAACCCAAAATTCTATCATAACATGAAAGGAACATCCCTTATATTCTGACGACGAATTATGTTTTAGATGACAGAGAAAAACCTTAAATGCCTGTATCAGCAGATATTTAGTATATACTACTACTATGTTATTGCAGTCCTGAGTCCTCTCCAGCCAAGCAGGAAAATATCTATCATGATAAATACAGTTGACACACTTAAGAAAGAAAAAAAAACAATTATTGAATATAGTTGGAAAAAGAATGGCATCTAATACATAATTCAGAAAAATAAAAGGCAGGGCAAAACAAAATTACCAGTATTTCATATCATCTATGAACACAAAAGCATTGATACCAACAGGTTCCTTGATTGTACAAAGAAAACAGAAATCACGACCCCAAGGAACACAAGTGTTAGCATCCTCTGCATATACAAAGGGCCAAGGCAAAAGCTAATAAACTCACCAAAATTGAACACCATACAGGCACACATTTGGACAAAGAATGGAGTGAGAACCCATCAAAAAATAGTCTCCTCAAAGATTGAGGTTCAAATCAAAACAACCTCAACATAAAGGCCATTTCTACTAGGTGTATTGTCACAAAGGATTGCTCAACACTTGAGACAGTGACGGTCAAAAAAGGAAGGCTGGGTGACAAGTTAAGGTTGACCAGTGAGAGCCAGTTAACCTGTGGAAACATGAGGGAACCAGTCATTGAAAGAGGAAGAAAATTTGAAAGACAATGGTGGAGGATTGTCATCCCAGAAAGACCTTCAGTTGCATCTGTCATCAAGCTATAAAAGGCCTGCCCTCTATGTCAAGAACTCCTTTCTAAACCCACCACTGTATAAGCCAGGAATGGTAAATCTTCCAATACCCACCCAACCAGAATGAAGCAATCCAAAGGAACATAACCTGCAACACCGGCAAAGCTTAATTCAATTCTGTTTTTTTTTCTTGAAACCCTTCTTTTGTTGGCTTCCTCTTCCATGATGAACCCGAGATCATCAAAGCTTGCCTTGGCATCTCCACCCTCCTATCACACATAGTTCATTAGAAACAAGTAAGCATGAGGAAATGTGGATAGCATAAATCAACTGAATAATCAGATAAAATTAGATGAGAATAAAGGGAAACAAACCTCAGAATCCTTCAAATGTGCTTTGGAAAGTAATTCTGGTTCTTGACCTATAAATATGTAATGAAAAGTTTCTAATAGAAGTAAGTTATCCCGATGAAGATAGCCAAGAAACCACCAAACTGCTGAGTTATAACTATAATTAAGAATAACATTCTCATGGAACAAAATTTCAAGAAATCTGTCTCAATGATAAAAATTGGCATCATTTTGTAGGGATGAAATATCTTGGATGGGAAGAATGTTATGAAAAAAGGTGACTACCAGCTGGACCAATTTCCAGTCATACTCCGTGAATAATTCACTGAAATTGGAAGGGTTGACCATTAATGCTGATATCAAAATAACAAAAAAAGAGGGAATCTAATGGCACGAATGCTTTACATGTAGATGAAAGATGAACGTCCTACTTCACAGCATCTAACGAGCTTAGCTACAACTTTGTTTCTGATGGTTTCGTAAACAGTACTCATGCGTTTTCATTGACCAACATTTTAGGCAGGCTTTCAAACAACATCTAATTTCTTTTCCTTTTTCCTGCACCTTAACTTAAGTAAGCAGCTAAAGGGTCCATTGGTAAAACAGAAGAAGAAATTTTTTTGCTTACTAATCCAAAATTTCAAGTGGGCTTTCAAGAAGGGAAACTATAACTGCAATAGCATCACTGCTCGTGAAAGAAAACTTTATATTCCAAAGATACTCTATCTGCTGAGGAGTATCACTTGAGGAAGGCTCGATAGGCATTGAAAGAAAAACTAAAACTTTCACTGCAAAATAAAAAAAAAAAAGAAAAAGAAAATATAAAAGGACGTCAACACTCACCAGTTTAGCATTTAATACAATTATTTTTAAATCGACCCAAAAACTCGAACATCAAATCTTTACCTGCCTGCATTTAACACCAAATTCCGATCATGTTGCCAGTGTTCAATAATCGGAATCAAGTTTTTTCAAAAAAATATTCCATCTGCAAACTTGCTTAAATACTTCTCGCTTTTGTGGATCGTCCCATCTTCAAAACCTCAGTAAATCCTTCAAAGCATCTGTCAGTAAGTTATTTGAAACAAGATTAGTCAAATCCATTTTTCAGTCGCTCAAAAAAATTAAATACATCAAACAAAAAATTCACTTCAATAACGGCAAATGACTACCAAGACAGTGTTCGCCCTTCGTGTAAACGATCTGTTTCATTATAGGATCTTCTTCGAGAATGCCGAGACTGGCTTAGATCCCTGATAAGCTTTCCATGTCCATTTTTTTCCTAAGGGAGTTAGGGTTTTGAATTGGGGGTTTGGGAAGAAACCTGTAGAGGCTAGGGCTTTGAATAGGGGGTTCGGGAAGGAAAATGGCAGAGACTAGGGTTTTGGGTGATAGAAGAATCAGATCTGACGAAAAACCTGGAAGAATGATGACACCTAATAAGATTTTTGCTAGAGGGATGGGAAGACAAAGATAGTTGAAGAAAGAGGGAAAATGTTACCGTTGGAATATCGGTGATTAGGCCTGTTGTGGCGCCTCTTCAGATCAAATTTTCCCGCGCTTTTGAATGCGGGCTGAGATAGGATCAGGTGCTGTAGTCTGCAGTGAAAATACTGAGGCTCGAGCATACAAGTGACGTGGAAGAATACTGTCAGTGGAACGACAACAAAACAACAAAGAGGATAATAACAATAGAAAAGCTGATGGCCAAAAAAAAAAAAGGCATCTCCAGCCTTCTCGGGTCATGGTCATGAGCCGCCCATTAGGCCCGTTAAATAGAATAGATTACTTTGTTTCAATTAAGGAAAAAACAAAGATATAATTTGAATCGAGTTGAATTAGTTTAAATTAAAGTTTGACTTAAAAATTTATTATTAAAATTAATTTTGAGTTTAATTAAATTTTAAATTTAAATTTGATTTAAAATAAAGATAAAATTATTTAAACTTCTTTGATTAGTTTGTTTACCGAATAAAAAATAAATTTTAGTATTATATTTGATTTCAAACTTAATTATTTATATTCAAACTCAAGTTAAAACTTGAATTGTTATATAAGATAAAATAATATTTTTATTAAATAATAAAATATATTTTAAAATATAAATATTTGATTAAGTTCACAAATTATTTGAGTCAAGTATTAAAATACTTGAACTAGACTTATTAGATAAATCAAATTATTTGAACTTAATTTGAAAATAATAGAACTGAATTCGAATTTTATTTAAATCGAATATAAATAACACACGAACAATAATATATCATTTATACCTTAATTTTAATATCAAATAAAGATAGTCTTAATTTTTTTAAAATTTTTTGATGGAGTTTGTTATCATAAGTCAAAAGACATTAATTCACAAAAAAATATTAAAAAAATAAAATAAAATAAAAATATATAAAATATACAACTAAGGACATTGATTACTATATTACTTAATTTGTTTTATGAAAGAAATAATAAAAAGTTGTAATAGGAAGTTTTATAAATCGTCCCAAATTACTCATTTCTATTATTATATTGTTGAATTTAATATCAATTTTTTTTCACACTACATGTTTTTTTTTATTATGTTATTGTAATCTTATATAAATCCTTTAGCATAAAAAGAAATAATCCTATGTAGATAAGTTACATTTTTGACATGTAGAATGTCATAGGTAAATGTCATGTGTTATATAATTAATGAATTTGATTATATAATTAATTGTAAAATAATTTATTATGGCTAAATTAATTATATTTAAATACCAATATTCTTGCCTCCTATAATTTAGCTATAATTAATTTAATCATTAATTTAAAAAATCAAAATTTAAATAGAAAGCTAATTAATCAGAAATAATTTTGCATATTTACTAATCTTTATCTATGATTATATAAACATATTAATTTGTAGAACAATTATATATATATATATATATAGACACACACATAAAAGATAACTTTAATATATTAAATTGAAAAAAAAAAGAAATAAATCTATGTATGTAGGGTAATTTTTTTATATATGAATAGTATCAAATGATATCAAGTGTTTTGATCATAATGAACAATTCAAATTTCAAAATTAAAATTACAAACTAATTTAATCTTTAATATTTTTTCAATTATGGTCCAAAAAATATCATTATCTGTTCAATGGCTTTAATTTTAGTTTTTTTTTTAAATTTAAATATGAATATTTCTTTCTATTTTTTTTACACTAAAAATCATATTTTGCCTTGCATTCAATAGCTTTAATTTTGTTTTGAATTCTAGTAAATTTTTTATACTTACATTACCTTATTTTTTATAGGTCAAATTATATATTTAAAATTTAAATTCAATAATAATATGTAACTAGTTTGTGGCATGGGCTATACAAATGTTATTTTTATAAAATTAAACATAAAATATTATTTTTAACGAAAATATAAAATTTACATATGCATATAACCAAATGATATTTAAGAAAATAATACATTTAAAATATTCAAACATTCAATAAATAATATGGTTTAATACTTAATTAAACACTTAATAAAATTTACAAATGCATATATCCAAATTATATCTAAAAGTAACTCATTATCATATGGATACTACTTGTAATTAAAAAATTAAATGAAAAAAATCAAATTAAACATTTTCCATAAGAGTGATCAAATTTGCCTTAATTAATTTAAGATTTCAACGTGATTTCACCTACTTTTTAAATCAATTAGAGGTGTATAATTCCTTTTAATAATTATTTGTCTTTTTATAAATTTGAATACACATATATTAGTCATAAAATCATATCATTAAAAAATTTATATTGCTATTAAAACTCAAAATTTTAATAATTTAGGACATTGTAAGATATGTTTTTGGAAAAAAAAATAATTATATGATGAAGCATATGCTGAACCAAAGATTTGTTATGTATATTTGAGAAAAAAAAGAATCAAAGATTTACTATATATGTGTGAAAAAGAAATAATCGAAGATTTAATATATATGTATGAACTTTGAATTGAAAACCCAATATAAGTTCAATTAAATAATATCAAATTGGTTAAACTTTTTATTGAATCACATACAAAAAATGAAAAATAAAACTGTAAATAAAAATTAGAGAAGAATAGCATCTTTCCTTACTCGTTACAAATGAAATACTTAATAATCAAATAAAAAAATGAATACTTAATAATCAAATAAAAAAATGAGAATAGTAGACTTTTAATTTTTTTTTTTGGGCAAATTGAATAACGAATTCATTAAAGAGATAGAAACATATAAGTACCAAATGTTAATAACAAATCAAAAACTCATTTAAAGAGGTCTATAAAAAAAGTTAAACTTTTGATTAAAAAACAATGTCATTTTCAGAGTAATTATCAATTATCAATTAATTTTCAGAGTAAAATATTTAAGAACACTAAACCAAAACAGAAATAAATAGAAAAAAATTAAATAATCATAATTAAAATTAATCTAATAATTCTAACTTGAATAATCAAGGAAAATATATTTACAAAAAATATAATACTAAATAAATAAAAAAAGATGTCACAAAAAATAATAACACTCGTAGAGTTATAATCTTACAACTCTCCTTTAGAGCTTATTATAAAATGTAGAAAATTGATGTAAAATATCAAAAAGTCATACCATTATTTAAACAATGTATCAAAGGTAAAAAAGAATAGAAGAATACAAATAAAAATTTTTTACAATAGTTGTTGTAATAGTTAACTTCATCATATCACTACTATATATATATAAACAACATACATACTCATAAATGTGAATCTCAAGGGTGAGCTATCAATCAACTACATATTATTATAAAAAATTTTGTCTCTTTAGGCAAGGGCATAAATCCGTCTCTTATTACCCTAGCTAAAACCATTAGATCATTAAATTATTATCGAAAAAAAAAAGTGAAGGTTAATTCATAGGATGTGTTCAACTACAATATATATATATATCGAAAAAAAAGGTGAAGGCTAATTCATAGGATTTAGAGTCACTTTTAGGCAAAAAAAGTGTCATTTCAGCTTTTTTTTACTCATTTTGTTCTAATCAAGGAGTTTATTACTAAAGAATGAAGGAGATATTCGATAACAAAGCATTGGATGTCATTTTTTCTAAATCTCACGAGCGAGGTCATAACGTGAAGAGCACCACGGATGCTTTCTTCAGTCATATTATACAGTTATAGAGACAAACCATGAGTGTTGTTACTAAAGATATGAAGAGCAGTTAACTATGCACCTCTTATGGTTTAGAGATAATACAATTCCTGACCGTTTATTCCTATGACTCATGGACTCAACCTATTCGAATTTGATTATGGTGTACCCAATTATATGAAGGAAGTTCGAGAAGTCGTTAAAGCCTGGAAACAAATAAATCGAATGAATCCGACTAGGTATGCAAACAATATGGCAAAAGATATCTTCCGTAGAGAGTAAAAAATCAATGAAGTTAGGCCATTGCCAAAATATGTTTCAGAATAACTACCTATCATGACATCAAAGCCAGTGTTGACAACCTTCAAGATTGCCTAGCAATAGTTTACGATAGAAAAGAAAAAAATAGAGAAAAAAAAGATGGCACTCTTAAAACAGGTTAATCAATTGAGAAATAAGTTGATGATGAGAAGATTTTCTTGAAACTAGATGAGCTGGCTGAGGTTTTTGTTTACACCCACTACTCCCTAGGTATGATTCTCAAGGATATGATAAGGAGTTTAACAGGTAGGGCTAATCTCGAGGACTATCCAAATATGGATTCAGCTTATCCTGTCCGTTTTCTAAGAGTGAACCTTTTTTTTCCAAATGAGGGGTATAGTATACTAATGTCCAGCACTTTAGATCAGGTTATCAATAAGGTAAAGCCTCATTGGCTCTATGTATATTGGGATTCTATGGCAACTGGATTGGGATTCCCTCTTTATTCTTTCTTTGTTGTAATTTTTAATTTTTATAATTTAACAATTACCTAGTTCACCCCAAACTCAATTTGGTACATAGTAAAGTTTATAATTCTTTGCCAACAATTAAGTATTCTTCTTGACCTCTCTCTATTTAGTAGTTTTTTTCTATTAAAAAAAACACTTTAGTGATAAAAGGTGATTTTACATCACAATTTAACCCAATAAAAAATTATTCGTAGACTGTTTGAACTCAGTAAAGAACTAAAAGTTGCTTTTCTTCTACCTTCAGAAAGAGAAGAAAAATAAGAACAATGAGTTCAAGGTCTGGGAGATCATAAATGAGCCTGACAATTTTCTTGATGTACCTGTTACTTTTTTTCCATCCTAAACCTCACAGATTAAGACAAAATAATAAAACATACCCAGAGATGGGAACTGGTCATAGATGCCTACTAGCTGACCTCACATGAAGTGATAGACAAGTTCAAGTACTGGGGTAGGTGTAAGGTAACTTTGTATGGTCTTTAACTTGATTTTTTTTTCTAACTTTCAGCTCAGTTTTGCAAAAAAGTCTTCCAACCTAGTGAGGGACTTCGACTTCTTATTTTTTTTCCACAAACCAAGGCCCAAAAAAGGCCAGAATAAAAAGATCCAACTTGTTGCCCCCTCTCAAAGAGGAAATAAAGTAGTAAATTTAATACTGAATAAGTAGTCGAGATCTTCAGCTCAGCCTTCAACCACTGCCAAGAGCAAGCACAAGATGATGGCATATTTAGAGCTTTTTACAGTAGCTCTTCCTTTCGTTATGAAGTTGGGGATTGGGGCTTCTTTTTCCACCTTGAAGAATCTCGAGTCCAAGGTCTTAAGGCCCAACTTGAAAAAATTTTACACCAATATAAAAGACACTCATTGTGAGAACCCACTAGATAGTGCTGATGTGACAAAGAGGTTCTACAAGGTCGCAGTCCCTTTCAACAGTAAATATCACTTTAGCTCAATTTTTCCATTATTATTAACTTTGTTATTTTTCTAAATCTAAGCTCTACCTTTACAATTTACCAAAAGCTTTCACCTTAGCCTATTCCTACGCCAACCAAACTCTACACTATGCCTATATGGCCATGGTTCACATGCTCAAGGCTAAGGACTTGATTGCCTAGGAAGAAGAATATTAGAAGAACATAAAATCCTTGGCCAGTCTTAGGTCTAGCCTCAGCATTTTCATAAAAAAGTGATCAAGTAAAAAAAAAGATAGATGAATTGACAGCCAAGCTAAAGGGCATGCAAATAGAAAAAGCCTTAGCAGAGTCCATGAAGAAACAGGTCAAGCTAAAACTTAGTGAAACTCGGGTTGAACTTGTTATGCTAAGGTCTTAGTTAAAGGTTAAGGTGAAGGAAAAATAATAAATCAAGTAAAAGGCTAAAAATATTTACAGAGATAAGGTCATTTGAGAGTTCAAAGCCACTAAAGAATTCACTCGACTTTAGGATGGAGTTTTGAAGGAATAATTTCCTTGGTGTCTTCAAGCGTGCAAAAGAAAAGATGTTGTTCAAGTATGTTAACATCAACCTCAATGTCTCTGACATTATTCTGAACATCAAGTTGAGGTCTCTTCCATACCTCTCTAAAGGAGAAGAGGAAAAAGATAAGGATGCAACTATGAATGCCAAGCTCAAGACTGCCTTAGTACCTGAGGCTGAAGAGGGATTTGATGCTGTTATTGCTAATGCTAATTAAGAAGAAACCTGAAAGGGTCTTTTATTTTCTTTTTATTTTTTTGTTGATTTTTTATAAACTTTTGTTCAAGTTTGAAGTCAGATTTTTGTTATTATTTCAGGTAAAGTCACTCAACCAAACTTTTATCAATTACTAATTTTTTGTACTGACATTTGCTAACAATTAATGAAAGATGAAATTTTCATTTAAGACTTAGTTTGGTCTCATTTTTCCCTTTTACCGCTTGAATATTTAAGTAAAAGAGTTCAAGTTTAAGCTTAAACAATAATTTACCAAATGATCTCATGGCTTAAATTTGATGAATTTAGCTCGGATGACTTAAAATGATTTAATCTAGTGTTCAACAAAATAATAATTTAACTTAAAATAATTTAAAACTCAACTTGGTTTGAATGAACTTAAAATTTAACTAAGTGTTCAAGAATATTTTAAATTAACTTTAGAATCTATCTTAATACAAATCTCAAGTCAGACTTTGTTAAATCGGTTGAAGTCTAAGCTCATAAGTTAGAATAAACGTAATCATATTTGACTTCAAGTTTTAGGCCAGACTTAACCGAAGTTAGATTAGATCGGATAAAACCTAAGTTTTAGACTCACAGTAAATATGATTGTCATAACTTCTTTCAAGATTTTTGAATTACAAGTGTGGGCTTAACAAACCTGAGCTATTGGTAATACACTTTCAAATTATCTGCATTACACGTCCTAGAGATAAGGTTGCCATTCATGTCTTATAATCTATAAGTTGTATCATAGACGACCTTTTTAACCATATGGGGTCCTTCTCAGGTTAGAGCTAATTTGTCACATTAATCATAAACTCTTGAGGCTTTAATCTTTCAAAGTATTAAGTCGTATTTTTTAATGTTTTTATGTTAAACTCTCTTGTTGTAATAGTTAGATACTTTCTATTAATAGGCTGCTATCTGGATTAGAGCCACGTCTCTTTGTTCCTTAACCAAATCTAGGTCGACCTTGAAAGCCTTTTCATTTCCCTCTTTTGAATCGAGTTCAACTTTCAAGCTTGAGAGCCTGATCTTAATGACCACCATGACTTTTGTCCCAAATACTAAATGGAAAAAAGTTTCTTGGGGACCTTTGTGGTTGTCTTTAGGGCCCATAGTATTCTAGGGAGCTCATCAGCCCACTTACCTTTAACTTCATCCAACCTTTTCTTTAAGGCCTCTAATATTGTTTTGTTGGTCACCTCAGCTTATGTATTAGATTGAGGGTAGGCGATTAATATGAATCTTAGATCAATATGAAGATTGGAACACCATTCCTTGAACTTTAAATTTTTAAACTATTTACTATTGTCTATTATTATGGACTGAGGTAGGCCAAACTTGCAAACTATATTCTTTTATATAAATTTCTCAACTTGGACTTCTATTCTAGTAGCTAAGGCCTTGTTTCAAACCATTTAATAAAGTAATCTACTGCCAATAAAACAAATCTCTTATGGTCAATGTGAATGGTCTAAGGATGTCAATCCCCCATTAAATGAAGAGCCAAGGGCTAATGATAGAGACAAGTTCAGTTGATAGAAAATATTGTATATGGGCGAACTTTGGCATTTGTCATAAATTTTCACTAGGTCGATTGCATCATTTCTGATGATAGGCCAATTATAGCTTTATCTAAGTACCTTGTAAGTAAGTAGCAAAGGTCCGAGGTTATTTTCACATATCCCTTTATGAATTTTCATAAGGATGTAGTTTATTTTTTCGTCATTTATGTACCTCAAGTAGGGTAGGCTAAAAAATCTCCTATATAGCTTTTTATTGAATATGACATATTGATGAGCCTTCTTCATCAAGGCTTTAGCTTGGACTTTATCTTTAGGTAGTTTTTTATGGTCAGGTATGCCTTAATCGTGGTCATCCAAGTCCTTTTATTCTCGATTTGTCCAACCAGTTTCTCTTTAGTGCACTTTTAGGCCAATTCTTCTACCAAGACTTGGCTCGAATTTTTCATTATCATTTCTAAGGCCAGCTTGGACAAGGAGTTTGTCAACGTATTTTTTACCCTTAATATTTTCTTTACCTTGACTTTATAAAAAGTGGCAATAAGGGGCCAGTGTTTTGTCTAAGTATGTTTGAATTCTTTCTTTTCTAACTTTAAATCTATCGTTTATCTAGACAACCACTATTGAAAATCACTATATATAATTAAATGCTTTATATTTAGCTCGACTTCATTGTTGGATGCCTCAAATCCAAATTTGAGGGTTTATTAATATTGTAATCTTTCTAAGGCTAATCAAGATAAGGTTAGCCCCACTGCTGTTTCTAGTAATTGATTTGTGGATAAAAAGTTCACATTTCCTCTTTTTTGACCTTTTCGTTTTTTTAGGCCATTCATTGGTCTGAGCCAACTTGAATTATGTGATGAAGCATGCCAATACTTGAGATTTAAAGGTTGACCAGAAGAGCATATATAGGTCGAATTCGCTGAACTATACTGCTCACTTGATTAATTTACCTGACAGCTCTAATTTTTGTAAAACTTATTTGAACAGTTGATTAGTCAATATGTGAATTGTATGAGCTTAAAAATATAGTTTGAGTTTTCTTACTGATGTGACGACTGCGTAGGCTAGCTTTTCTTCCTGACATAGTTCATTTCTGACCCTGCTAGTACTTTTCTCATAAAATAGATCGATCTCTATCTTTTTTTCTTTTTTGATAAAGACTGAGCTGCTGGCTTGGTCGTTAGTGGCCAAATACAAATACAATATCTTGTTTGGCCTTAGGTGGAAAGAAGAGGAACTTTTTAGACTCATCAAATATTTTCTAGCATTGAAAGGTCCATCTGAAGTTAAAAATGTTCTTAAAGATCTTGAATTATGGCATGCATCGCTCTGTCAACTTGGACATGAATTTGTTCAGAGCGGTTATTCTTTTGATTAGCCTCTGTACCTCATTCACTGAGATCAGTGCTTTTATGTCTAAAATGGTCTGAACCTTTTTTAGGTTTGTCTTTATCCCCCTTTTATTGATCATATAGCCAAAGAATTTTCTCAATATAACTCTAAAGGCATACTTGCTTGGATTAAGCCTTATGTTGACTTTTTCATATTATAAAAGGTCTCTTCTAGGTCTTTTAAGTGCTCGATTGGGCTATTGCTCTTTGCTATCATGTTATCCACATATGCCTCCATGTTTTAGTTAATCTAATTTTTATAGACCTTGTTGACCAATCTCTGATAGATTGTTCCTATATTTTTCAAGCCAAATGGCATGACCTTGTAACAATAGAGGTATTTTTTAGTGATAAAAGTTATTTTTTTCCTTGTCTTTCTTCAACATTTTAATCTGGTTGTAATCAGAGTAGGTTTTCATGAAACTAAAAAGGTTGTGTTCAATGTTATCTTCTATCAGTTGATCTATATTGGAGAAAGGAAAACTATCTTTTGAGCATGTTTGGTTAAGGTTGGTAAAGTCGAGGTACAATTTTCATTTTTTGTTGTGCTTCTTAACCATGATCACTATTAGTTATCCATTCGGGAAAATAGACCTTCTTAATGAAACCTGTTTATAGTAGCTAACCGACCTCCTCTTCAATAGGCTTTTGCCTTTTTAGTGCAAAAGTCTTATTTTTTTGTTAGACTAGTTTCATGTTTGGGTTAGTTTGCAACCTAAGGGCCATTACCACAAGGTCAATTCCTGATATATTGGACGGTGTCCAGGCAAATCAGTTGATGCTATTGCTCAAGAGTTAGATTAATTGCTCTTTATGTTCAAGTTTAATTTTGATTTGCATGTATTTTTTAGGGGTGTTCTCCCAGAATGATATAGACATAAGGTTTTCTATTAGTTCAGGTCGGTTCTCATCTTCCTTAGGTCTTTAATTAATTATTTCTTTTTACTCAATTAGATCAGGATCGTTTCCTACGGGGATAAATCCCGATATGGCAGTTAGTATGAAATGATAAGTAATGAGAATATAAAGCTAAACAGAAAGCACATTTTCATTTCAATATGTCTTCGGTTAGTGTGTTAGCTCAATCCTATTTGACATGTATAAATTTGTGCAGCCTTAAGAGATCAGTTACTTGTAAAATCTATCCAAAAATTCAAAAATTGCTGAAAGTATAGTATTTGTCAATGTAGAGCTCAAGAGCTCAGAGTGGCTTAAAAGCACACTTCTTTCAGGTCAATTTTTTGTTTTGTTAGTGTTAACCCTTACTTTTTTTTCAGTCTTTATTACTTTTTTCTCTTATTCAATCTTCTCAAAAAGCAGTTGAACTGTCAGCTTAATCTTGTAAAAGTTGAAAACTTTACTTTTAAATTGGAAGTTAAGCCTATAAGCCACATAACAGACTGACTAGATCGACTTAATATCATATTATAAGCGATGGGATATCTACAACCATGAATTCTATGACTAATATCATAGTCTTCAATTTTATTCCTAGTGAGATTAGTAATTTAATAGTCCCTTTGACTGGTACCTATTCATTTTCAAATCTGATTAAAATCGTAGTGATCGATTGTAATTGGTCTTTTTTTATTCTTATCTTCTTCATGGTGTTATGATACAAGACATCGGTTAAGCTTTCATTATCAAATAAGATCTTTTTGACTACATAATTGTATACCACTACCATGATCATTATGGTATCATCGTGGGTATTAGATTTTTTCTAAATATCTCAAGCTGAATGAGATCGATTTATCTTTTTTATCCTTTTTTTTCTTTAATGAGGAATCGATAGCCATGACTATACTCTAGTTGAACTTCTTCTTGACCGAGGTGAAGCTTCCCTAGTGATCATATTTATTAACTTTACAATTGGTCTATTGTTAGCAGCTTATCCTTTGTCTTGTCTTTGCTCATCCCTTTTAAATTTTCCTATCTTGTTTTCTTCTGGCCTACCTTTCCTATACCTTGTGGGTTCCCTACAATTTTTTCTATGGTTCAAAATATTATACCCTTGTCTCTGTCAGTCTACAAACCTTCCTAGTTGACCTCTCCTTATCATAGCCTCAATTTCATTCTTTAAATTGACATAATCCTCAGTGTTGTGGCCTATGTCTCTATAGAAGGTGTATCTTTTAGTTAGATCCCTTCTTATGTTTTGCATTAGCGACTTCAATCATTTAAGCTCTAGATTCTTATTAGTTTGCATCAGAATCCTCTTTCAGGAGGTATTTAATGTGGTATAATTTCTTTCTTTGTTAGGGCTCCTAACCTTAGGTCACTTCCCTTTTGAGAAAGAATTATAAAAATTTTTGCTTTTTTTATGACCAAGGAGGGCAGATGAGCCTCTTCCACCTTGATCGCCAAGGAAAAAGGATGAATCTCTCTCACCTTGGTTATTTTTAGCGTTTATATGTTTTTCAGCCATAAGTAAGACATCAACCAACGTCTTAGGCGGCTCTAAGGATAAGGTCAGCTTAAGGTGGCACTCTTTGTCACCGAATCCACTTGTTAGGGTAGTTATAGCGATCGTCTACTCTAGGTCTTTCACCGATAGAGCTTTCACATTAAAACATGTAACATAGTCTTTCAAAGATTCATTTCTGCCTTAATAGATTGACATTAAGCTCAGAGTCATTTTCTTTGTTCTTTAACTACTTACAAAATAGGATAAAATAGAGTGGTTGAGCTCTTTAAATGTTGTAATTGACCTTAG
Organism: Durio zibethinus; assembly: GCF_002303985.1. The sequence continues at coordinate 7,046,903 of NW_019167838.1, read as the reverse complement.
CTTAGGACTACTATACCAAGATCGAGTTACGCCCTTAAAGGTGGTAGCTAGAGCTTTGTACATCAGAGCTTCATCTGCATCCTGCATCATCATATTAGTTCTATAAAGCTTCAAATGATTAAAGGGGTCAGATGTACCTTCATAAGTTTTCAAGGTTGGTATTTTGAATCCCTTTAAAGGCATAGCTTTGTCAATCTCTTCAGTGAAGGGTAAAGTCTCTAAGAATTTGAACTCGTCTTTAAAAGCATCTACCTTGCCCTTTAGCTTCTTTTTCATAACTTGCATCCAAGTTTCCATGTCTATACTCAATTAGGGTTATGAGTCGATTTGTTTTGATTTTTGGGTCGTTATGTGTGTCGAATTGTGGCTAGGGTAATGGTGGGCATTAGGAACATCATATTCTTCTTCCCTGAAGGCCAAAGAAGCTTCTACTTCTTTGTTGCCTTTCAACAACTTGTCGGCCAAGGGTGACCAGATTGGGCACTTTTGAAGCCTGAGGTAGGGTTATAGTTTATAGTGTTTGCTTGAGAGCTTGTATTTACTTGGTTAGAGTCTAGAATTGCTCCATGGTCAAACCAGCCAATTATGAAGCAGGTCAGTCTGTGTGCTAGCTATTATGTGTTTTTGTTCTAGTCGGGATGGCTGTCTCTCCTTTCTTCATAGCTCTCTTCTTAGACGACATAATTTCAACCTAGGTTGATGAGTAGATAGCCCTTTATTAGTGTGCCAAATATTTGTACTGAGCTTCACCCTAAAGGTATTTTTGGAAAGACAAAGAAAGGAAAAGAGCAACCGGATGTAAAATAAGAGGTGTTTTTTTTTGTCTGAATTCTGACGCGTAAATCAAAAATTAGAATGAGAGAGATAAGTAAGGAATTAGAACAAGATGGAACTTGGAATTATAATACCTAAATGTCCATATTTATAGGTAAGAGACAATGGACCAATTGGGACAACAGTGATGTGGTCAAGCTGACATGGCACTGAACATCTCAGGTTGATCGACATGTCAGATCCGCTCAAATGTTTGAATTGCACCTGATTGTTTATTGACAGCCTCTGATAGAGGGAAAGGACTACAATGCCCTTTTGATCACTAAATGCCCTTAACACTAATATTAATAAATTTTTAGTGTTTCTTTTAAATTACTATTTCAAATTTTTAGATATTATTATTATAAATTAATTTTCAAAAAGCTTCCCACTTCAAAGCGTATAATTCCTTGACTCATGAGAAGAAAGAAAAAACGCCACGCTTTGCACCCTTTTCCTTTATTTAAAAGAAATTGGTCTCAAACCTTTTAGTCTCAACAAAAAAAGGTGTCAATTAGTAGTAATTCCTAACTAATTAGCCAACTATTTGTACAGCATAAGATGAAAACAGTAATAACCTTCACCTTTCTATTCGTAGCATTATAAATTACTTGTAACTCCCTCTGCCGCTGCTCCATAACCAGACTAAACAACTTTTCCTGTCTTATATTTGGCGTCTTTTGCTGTATAAAGCCATTCCTCCCCTCTAACTCTTTTTCCATCTTCCTATCAATACAAATCATTGAAAATACTTAAAAACAAAGAATTCAACAATGGCTTCAATACCATGGTGCTTCACATTGGCCCTTTTCATTGTCATTCTCTCGGCAAATCCTAATGCCAGTGCGGCCAAGATGAATGCCATTGATAAATGCTGGAGAGAGAATCCTCGTTGGCGGAGTAACCGGCAACAGTTGGCCACGTGCTCTGTAGGTTTTGCTGGCAAAATGACCAACAACATTGGCACAGATGTTACATGGTATAAGGTCACCGATCCTTCTGATGACTCTTTAAGTCCTAAACTAGGGACCCTTCGTTATGGAGCCACCGTGATCAAGGGAAAAGCATGGATCACTTTTAAAAAGAACATGCACATCACACTCCAGAGGCCACTTCTCATAAGCAGCTTCACCGCCATTGATGGCCGTGGTGTTGACGTTCATATTACCGGCGCAGGTTGCCTCTTGGTGTATCAGGCGACAGATGTAATCATCCATGGGTTGCGCATCCACCATTGCCAGTCCCAACCACCTAGCTCTGTGATGGGTCCAGATTCAAAGGTGATACCACTTGGTCAGATGGATGGGGATGCGATCAGATTGGTCACTGCAAGGAAAGTGTGGATAGATCACAATACGTTGTATGAGTGCCAAGATGGTCTCCTTGATGTAACTCGTGGTTCGACCGATGTTACAATCTCTAACAACTGGTTCAGAAATCAGGACAAAGTAATGCTTCTTGGCCATGATGATGGCCATTTGAGAGACAGGAACATGAAGGTCACTGTCATCTTTAACCATTTTGGGCCTAATTGCAACCAACGAATGCCAAGGTAATTAATAATTAAGTTCTTAAGTGTCTCTCAATGAACTAATTATAACAACAAATTGCATATTTACATAAAAGAAAAATGTCAGAGTCCGGCACGGGTTAGCGCATGTAGCCAACAATCTCTACCAAGGATGGGAACAATATGCCATCGGCGGAAGCATGAGCCCCAGCGTTAAGAGTGAAGCCAACTTGTTCATTGCTCCAAAATTAGGCAACAAAGAGGTAATACCCACCAATAATATTCTTGTTTTTTTCAATGAATATTTTGCTTCCAATTTGAATCGATTGCTGACCCCCAGAATCCAAATTACGTTCAAATAGGTAACATGGAGACAAGGCAGCCAGGCGGACAAAGCTACATGGAAATTCTATTCTGTGGGGGATGTTTTCGAAAATGGAGCATCATTCAGTAGTCCAACAGGTATAGGTGGTGCGAAGCCTTACTATAACCACGAACAAAGTTTCAAGGTTGAGGATGCTCCATCGGTTAGAGAATTAACAAGCTCATCAGGTGTTTTACAATGCTCTAGGACTTTGAGTTGCTAATAGTCCAAGTGAGCAAAAACTTATAGTGTCTATACGAAAATTTCAATATTTTCAATTATAATTACTTGTAATTAGCTCAAGCGAACAAAGAAATCACCCCCCATCTGTGATCGACGTCAAATAGTGTGAATGTTTGTGAAAGGGAGGGGGCATATTATTGTAGCTATCAACTACATTTACAATTTCAAAACGTCTGACTCTTCTGGTAATGCAAAATAGTAATTTGTCTCGAGTCTTGACTATCAAAACTATTGAACATTCTAAGATTAATAGTAAGCGAGATCGAAGTGTATTCTTTTAATTTTATAAACGAAGTTAAATGATTGTCAATTAAATCCTCTGTTCGTAAAAGTTTAAAATCCTACATAATTTCAACATCGACGTTATCAACATAAAATATGTATAAACTTGATTTGAAAAAAAAAAACATATAGATGAAATTTGGAATATCACAAACAAAAGAAAGAATCTAAATATTCTTAACAATAAAAATTAGACTCAAAATATTTATGCCTAATAATCCTTACATGTATGTGAATATGTATGTATGTATATATATATATATATATATAATTTTGTAACACTTGCATTGCGCACATGTAATTTTTATCTTTAAAATTTTAATTCAATAAATAATTATAATAATAATAATAATAATAATAATAATAATAACAACAACAATAAAAAATGCTAACAATTTATGTTTAATTTTGATATATATAAGTAAAACTTGATAACTTTTGATATAATTTTGATTTTAATAACATTGATATGTTTCAAAAACCTCGGTTAAAAATTTTATAACCTTTAATAAAATTTTGGTAATTTTTGATACAATTTTAATAACCTTTTACATTAATTTAGTAACTTATTATATAAATTTTTTAACTATTGTTATAGATTTGATAATTTTTTATAAAATTTTAGTAACCTCTTACTGTAATTTTGGTAATTTTTCATATAATTTTGATAATTTATAATTACTTTTAGTAATCATTGATAAAATTAGTATAATCATATATTTAATAATTGATTCCCACAAGACATTTCCATTCTACTTTAAGTATTTTTTTATATAATATCATTATTTTTTTATTCAAATTTAAAATTTTTTACTAAATTGTTTTATTGAATAGGTTCATTTTAAGTTTATCCTAACCTCCTAAGATAAAAGTCTTAGTTTCGTTTCTATTAGTAACTAAAGTTCAACCCCTGATAACTTCAAATATTAAAAAATTATCAATGATTGATAATTAAATTATTATTATGTTGTCAGTGATTACTACTAAACTATAAATGATTTATTACTAAATTATCAATGATTTACTATTAAATTATCTACTAAATTATTGATGATTTATTATTAAGTTACTGATGATTTATTATAAAATTATAATTTATTTATTACTAATTTATTAATGATTTACTTTCAAAGTTATCAATGATTAACTAATTTATTATTAAATTATTACTGCAATTAAGTTATTAGTGATTTACTACTACTAAATCATCAGTAATTTAATATTAAATTATCAATAATTTGCTAATATGTTATTATGCATTTATTACTATATTATCATTTATTTACTACTTAGGTTTTTATTATTTACTATAAAATTATCATAGTTCGATTATTTACTATAAAATTATTACTTATATATATTAAATTATCCGTAATTCACTATTAATTTATCATTGGTTTATATTAAATTATCTATAATTTATTATTAAGTTATCATTTATTAACTATTAAGTTATTATTAATTTATAATTAAATTATATTGATTTACTTTTAAGTTTTTAATAATTAATTACTAAATTATTACTAATTTATAATTAAGTTATTTATTATTTACTATTAAGTTTATCAGTTAATTACTATTAAACTGAAGCTGATTTACTATTACTCTATTATTGATTTATTGCTAAATTATTAATTAACTATAAAGTTATCACTTATTTTTTACTAAATTATCATTAATTTTCTCATATGTTATCATGCATTTACAACTATAAAATATAGATTTTAAAAAGTCCATTAAAAATATCTTAGATAATTTCTTTTTATATAATAACATTATTACTTCCAAATTTAAATTTTTTTTACTAAATTTTTTTATTAAATAAATTTATAGTAGATTTATCGTAGCTCTCAAGATAAAAGTTCTCACTTCATTTCTACTAATAATTAAGGTTCAATTCTTGAAATTTTCATATATTAATAAAAGTCATCAATGATTGACAATTAATTTATTATTGATTTACTTTTATGTTATCAATGATTTGTCACTAAATTATCAATGATTTACTAATAAATTATCCATAATTTATTACTAATTTATGAATGATTTACCATTAAATTTTGAATGGCTTGCTATTAAGCTATAAATGATTTAATATTAAATTATTGATGATTCACTATTAAGTTATTGATGATATATTATAAAGTTATAGCTAATTTACTATTAATTTATCGATGACTTATTATAAAGTTATTATTGATTAACTAATTTAATATTAATTATTATTGATTTACAACTAAATTATTAGTAATTTGCTTCTACATTATTTTTTATTTAGTATTTTGTTATCAATTTACTACTAAATTATTAGTGATTTATTATTGTATTATTATATATTTATTACTATATTATCATTGATTTACTACATAATTTTTTATTATTTATTACAAAATTACATATATAGTTTATATTAATAAATAAATTCATTAAAGATAATTATAATTCAGTCATTGAAGCATATTTGTTTTTTATTTCTATTTTTGCCTTTTAGTTTTTTTGTTTTAATATATTTTACTACTAAATTGTCAATTATTGACTATTAAATTATCATTCATTTAATATTAAGTTATCACTAATTTGCTACTAAGTTATTATACTTTACTATTAAGTTATTATTAATTAATTATTAAGTTATTAGTAATTACTACTAAATTATATTGATTATGTTTAAGTTTTTAATGATTAATTAATAAGTTATCCGTTATCTAATATTATATTGTCGTTGATTTACTTATATCCAAAAAAGAAAGTGACCACAATGTATGCTATATGACTTAATTTGTAAAGTAAAGAAAGAAAGTAAGAAAAATTTTAAGTGTAGATAACTTCAAAAGCAATGAATAAATGCTCTTAATTTGCTATTTGTAGTTTAACATGTAATTATAAGTTAAAGTCAAAACTTACTATGCTAATGCAAGTATCAAACTAAATTAAATAAATATATACAATATATATTAAGTCAATATTTCTAAGATATTCTTTAAATTTTTAGTTAATGGTAAAATTGTACATATTAAGATAAGTTTTATTGATGATTTGATTGAATGATTAGTATATGTATTTTAATACCTATTAACGAAGTACAATTGCACATAAAAGACTGAAAATTTTGAAATGTTCTACCAACAATAAATAATAAAATTTGCCTTATGTTTATACTTTTAAGTATATAATTTTGGGTAAAAATTTTGTTATATATATGATAAAAGTGATGAGAAAAATTTACTAAATAAAATTAATAAAAAATAAACAAATAACATTTTTAAAAAATATTAAGTTCACAACAATTAACTTCATATTATCTTTCAATTAATTCTATGTTATTTTCTTGAATGAATATAAATTATGATATCTTTTTTAAATAAAATGTTTGAGTTATTTTCCTTAACTCATATAGTAGTAACTTGATCAATAAATGAACGATTATAAATTTGTTGATTTAAATTAATATTTTTATAATATAAATTTCAATACCTTCAAAAGAAATTATATTTTTTAATCTCTGTAACACTTAAATATAAGGAATTTCTTCCAGAATTATCGTTGGTGTCTCTATAACTTTTGTACTTAAATTTTTATTATGTTGCATTTTTATTTTATTTTGAAGTTTATTAATGGTATCATAAAAGTATAGCTAAAAATAACATGATTAATCCACTCAAAATTGAAACAATTCAAAACTTAAATTGAATATACAAAATTTTTTTTACTCATTTTAAATTTAATTCAATTAAAAATTAATATAATATACAAAATTATAAAAATGAACTAACTTGACTCGATTTCAATTGATTTTAAAAAGTTAACAATTTAGTAGTTGCTTAAAACCCGAAATGATTGAGCATAACCAAAATTTGAATTAAAATAGTAACCCAATTAGAATCCAATATTTTTTATTCATCTTATACAATAATTTAAAAGTTTTTTATTTAAACTTTTTCCTTTCATCTTCGGTGTCTCATTTTTATTATCCTTGTAGTAGAATTAGTTAATTATTTTTTAAGAATATTTTTAATTAAAATTATGAAAAAAATTCAAAATTATTGAAATGCTAATACATAATTAAGTAAAAATTTATCAAATAAATTTTGCTAATGAATGCCTTTAGTTAAATAATAATTTATAATAATATTTGGCTAAAATATTTAAAAAGTTCTTGAACTATTCACTTTTTTAAATAAGCTCTTATATTTTTATTATACCAAAATAAGTTTTTATCATTTAATTTGTATTCAAATAAACCCTTATTTTAGATCAGAGATTAATTTTTTTGAAGGACTAATTTAGCTACAAATTAAAAATTAGGAGTTTATTTGGCTACAAATTAATACTTAATAGTTTATTTAAGTACAAATTAAAGGTTAAGAGTTAATTTTGGTACAATAAAATTATATCGGTTTATCTAAGTAAAGTGGTAAAATTCAAGTTTTTTTGTTGTTTTAGCCTAATATTTTTATATTAAATTTAATATCTATAATTAATTTGATGAATTTCAACGCTTTTGAACAAATATTACCTAATATAATAATCTTAAAAATTTTAATATAATAGTGAACATTATTCAACCGATACAATAAAGATAATAAAGTTGTATACAATATTTCTCCTAATAAAAGAGTTTCATATTAATCCTTAAAATTTTTGAAATCGTTATATTTGTATATTCTTTATTGAAATATTATATAGCACTAATTTTATATTTGTATATTCTTTATTGATATATAATCAGTCAATCTTTCACCTTATGTTTTGCTTGGCATAATCTTTTATCGGTGCTTCCATTGATTGAATGTAATTCTATGTTTCACTAATTGAAAGCTTAAATTTTTTATTTGAAAATTTTTATTAAATAAAAATATTAAAATACATCATTTTAAAAATTAAAATGAAATAAAATAAATTCCTAACCTTAGTACTTGTCATTTTTTGAAGAAAATTTTAATTTTCAAATTAACAAATTTGTTACATAATACCTATACAATTCATAATGATTCTGTTTTCAGTATTAATAACATAATTTTTTATGAAAGAATGTAACATTGGTGGTGGCAAAAAAGATGTAACATTGATATAAATACATTCAAAAGATGATTTCAATGATTTTTGTCACACCTTAAAAAAATACACCAAAAACAATTAATTTTACTTTATTTTATAATTCTCTACTTAGATAATTATATTAAAAAATCAATCACTTTTAATAGTTTTAGAGTTCGTACTTTTAAATATTAAAAAATAATTATATTTACTTATATTGAAATGGATAACAAATTCTGTTAATGTTATGAGTCAAGTTGCATTAATTTTATTAAAAAAATAAAATCAAATAATAAAATTAGGGTATTCATATCTTGTAATTTAAAAAGGAGCTATTTTCCTTAAAAAAAAAAAAAAAAAAAAAACTAATCACTTCTTTAAAAAAATTGCCCATATATTTACTTCTCTCTCAACATTTTGTTTTCACATATTTTTTTTCTTTCACTCACAAAATGGTTATTACATATTTCTAATTTGAGTACTTTCTCCAACTTATGCCATTTAAATCATGACATCAAACTCAATTAAGAGTTTTATAAATAGTATAAATTCTTTAAAAAATTATAAATGTTTGATTTTGTGAATAATTTTTTATACAAAAAAAATATTAAATTAGCATTGATGATAACTGTTATGCATTTGCTTTTCTAGATTTGGAAAGAACCTGGATGGATAAGCCTTTAACCAGTAATACTTATGAAATATTTTTAAAGCTTTGGAAGAGAATAGTGAGATATGAAACATCATTTGTCACGTAGCCAAAATTTGATTTACATTATATTCTCTCCGAAAGAGAAATGATCTTTTTGTCTATGTTGCCCACATTTTATAAAAAAAAAAATTAGCACTAATTAATTAGTAAATAACTCTAGTTACTTAAATTTTTAGTGTTGAAGCTCTTCATAGGATACTTTAAAATAGATCTAACAATTCATATATTTATATAATATATATTTTATATTAAATACTTGTAAAATATAAATATTATCATATCATAATTTATGTTAATATACTAAATATAAAATATTTTTTTAATTTGAATCAAATTCATATACGAGTTTATTAAAATTTGAAACTTTATCGTTTTTATATTTTTTTTCATATCATTTTTACATTATATCAAAAATTATAAGACTTACCTTAAAGCATACTCTAAGCATGTGCTATTTTACTAACAATAGCACTTTCCCTGTAAATTTGACAATTTACTATGATTTATCCTTTTGTTTGATTTAGATTGTCATAACGTTTAGATTCGAGGATCCATCGCTAGACATTGACTTGAAGGAGTCACCGTCAATCTTTTTTATCTAGGTGCGATTGACCACCTAAGAAATCTATCATTTTAAGGAACACATAAGCTTAAAGGTCTCTAAAAGAATAGGTTCGAGTCTACTAATCAGAATAGGGTTCGAGAGTTCAGTTACGTGTGAGGAATGTTATAGCATCCTCATAACGCCCATCGAAAGATAGTACCAGCTTAATTTTGTGTTATTCAATAAGCCTTAAAAATTTACCAAGTAATTAATTATTGAAAATTATTCTCAATTGACTCTAATACTTTTAGCAGAAAATTGAGAAAATTCCTTCACCTTAAGAGTATGCAAGAAACTACTGCTTCACTTGCAGAAGCTCTATCGTCGGATTATTTAACATTAAAGAAAATTCAAAAAATAAAAAAAATGATTGCTTTTGTACAGGAAAAATTGATACTTTCAACTTTTTCCCAAAATATTTTTTAGAAACTTTTAATTTAGAGAAAAATTGATACTTTTAACTTTTCCTCAAAATTCACTTTTGAAAACTTATTTTTAAGGAAAATTAATACCTTCAACTTTTCCTCAAAAATTCACTTTTGAAAATTTATTTTTAAAAAAAAAATACTTTCAATTTTTCTTTAAAAATATTTTTTAAAAATATTTTTAAAAAAAAAATTGATACTTTCAACTTTTCCTTAAAATATCGTTCGAAAACATTTTTCTTTATTCATTTATTCCTTTTTACTCATTCAAAAAAAAAATTTGAAGCAGAATGATAAAAATGGACAAAAAATACCCAAAACAATCCGCGGCTTGGCTCCGGAAAGTCGCCACGGCTCAGCTTCACATAAGAAAATGGCTCGACTTGGAGCTCAATGGCGCGACGCTGGACTGGAAGAAAAAGTTCGAGCTAAGCGACTATGTCGGATCGTGCAATGTTTGATGCGTGGATCCTTAAACGGGTCAAAGGAACCCAGTTTCCTTGACCAAAATGGCACCATTTTATTAATCCTATAAAAGCCTTATTTTAAGCTTTTCTCTCCATTTTGCCTTTTTTTTCTATCTCTACACTGAACTTTCTCTCCTTCTCTCTCTAGGGACAGAAGCATCCAGGTTAGAAACTTCAAAGGTTTCCAGATTTTATTACTAGTGCGTCGCGCTCCACCACCGGTGTCGTCGTACTCCGTCATCGATCAGCGGCCAGTCAAGCCAACATTTCCTCTACTGCTGCTTTTCACCCTCATCGTTTAGAATATGGACGGGTTCTTTTTTTTGAAAATCACTTCCTAATGGCGCAGATCCGCAGTTCAAGCTTCGGGTTTTCCTTTTTTTGTTCCAGCCTCTTCTACCATCGGATCTTCTCCGACTTTCAGTATGTTGTTTCCTTCGTCCAACTCTTCATCCTCACCGTTCAGATCTCCAGAAGTCCTGCGAATCGTCACTTGTCATCGTTGCTGGCTGCTGGCCGCTGGCCGTCAAGCTTGTTCGTCGCCTTTCGTCACCAGCCTGTCACCACCAGTTATTCTTTCAGCAACGTAGATTCTTCGTTCACACCGAAACTCCAAAGATTTCTACCAATTTTTTTTATTCAACTTCCTCTGTCGATTTTGATGTTCTTTGCTTATGGTCTTCCTTTGTTTCTGACCTTTTTTATTTGACAAGAGGCGGCCATTTTGCAAGAGATTAAGGACGATGGCAGGATCGACTTGAGTGGCAATTGGTGATTTGATTTGTTGGGTTTTAGTCTAGTATTTGTGGATGTCGAGGGAATTGTTTGCAGGTTTATGGCTTGATAGTGTTTGGATATGAATTTTCTGGGTTTTATGTTTGGTTGCTGGATTATTTGATGCTTCCTCTGCGCTGTTTGGTTTGCAAGGATTTTTCATCTCTTTTGGGGTTGATTCTAGGCTACTGGCTTTTTGGAGATTGATTCGGCTGACAGTAGACGAGTAGAAACTGATTGATGCTTGCTATGATTTCACTATGTTCGATTTTTCCTCAATTTTTTGCATCTGATTTTCTATTTAATCTTTGTGTATTCTTGGATTTGTTGGCTTAAAATGGGGCTCCATTAGGGTCTGAGTATGATGGCTGAAAATTGATGAAAAATTGGGTATTGTAATTTGTATCTAGTTGATTGATGATGGCAATGACAGAGGAGTTGAAATTTAGTGATACAGCTATGGTGTTGATGTCACTGGCAAAGACAGTCTGCTCAAGCTCTTTTTTTTTTGGTGATCCCCTGAATTTCTGTGTATTCATTGTTGATATATAGATCAATGCTGATAGAGTTTCAATTCAATTCTAATTAGCATCCAAATCAAAAGATTAGCACCAATCTTAATCTCATTTTTTTAGCTTTTTTTTTTTAAATTAATTAGATAATGAAGAAAGAAAAAGAAATTAAACAATAGATAGATCATAAAAAAAATAAAAATGATAAATACAAAAATAAAAAAATTTAAAATAAAAATAAATAAAAATTCTTATACTCGAGCTTAGATTAGTCTTAATTGACAAATGATCTCGGATAAAATGAGGTGTCTACACAGATTGCTCATGCTTCCAACCATATTATATAATCACAAAGCAATTTTTGTAATGAAAACCTTGGCTACAGAAACCACCAAAAAGTCATCAATAACATTTTTTCTTCAAGCTTTAGTTTTCAACAAAATAATAATTTGATTTGTCATAACGTATTCGGGGATTTGATTACTAGATGTAATAATTAAGAAGTTATCACTAATCTTTTATATTGATGTGCGATTGGTCACCAAGTTAAAATTACCCATTTTAAAGAAATTATAAGTTCAATTAAGATTTTACCAAAAAAAAAAAAAAAAGATAAGTTTTGCTTTACATTACAAAGTTATGTTCGGAAGTACGGTTACGTGTAGGAAAAGATTAAAATTCTCATGATACCCATTCGAAAATAGTACCAAATAACTTTGTGTTGCACTAAAATGATCTTAATTAAATGGTCTTTTGTTTTGTTGTTTGTTTTAATTTTTCATTTAATTATTTAAAGATCAAAAAATTTCATAAATTTTTTATTATTATGGTAAAATTTTTCAAAAATTTTTCTAACTTCAAAAGTGTTCAAAAAATCCATTCATTTTCTTAAAGAGACTCCATCATTGGATTGATAAAAATTTTTTATAATTTTATGAAAAATTTTTATTCTAAATTTTTCATCATTATGATAAAATTTAGAAATATCTTATTTTTTAAAAAATTTCTTTTAAGAACCACACATTCATATTCTTTAAAATTTCATGATATGAATTTTTTTTAAATGGTTTAAATCATAAATTATCTATTATTTTGGAATAATTTAGATTGATTTTTTAAAAAAAATTACTCGTTCGTAATTTTTTTAGAATCCTTTTATTAATTAACGATTGTTCTTATTTATTTTGATTTATTAAAATGTTATAACATTTATTGTTATTAAAATTTTTTACTTGGGAATAAGTGTAAGTCGTCAAAGTAAAAAAATTTTCTTTAAAATTTTCAACATTTTGATAACATTTAGATAAATTTTCACACATAAAAACCTCTTACAAAAATCATTCTTTTGTGACTTCTTATAATTTCATGATTTAAATGATTTTGATTATTCCGAAGCTTTTTTTTTTTTACCTTTTTTGCTTTATTTTATTCTCTTTAGTTTTTCTCAATATATCATCATTCTATTAAAATTCAAAAATAATATTTTCTAGAAAATTACGCATTCATTAATTTCTAGATTTTTTATTGTTGGCTTTATCCTATTTCTTATTTAATTTTTATTATTTGTTTTATTTTTATTTTTGTTTCAAAATAAATATTTTTAGAATTTTCTTTTAAATTTCCCATCATTTTGGTAAAATTTAAAAGGTTTTTCTTTTATTAATTGCACATTCGCAACTATTTGAAAAATTATTATTTGAAATATTTTTTCTATTACTTTATTTATTTATTTAATTATTTTTAATTTTTCTTAAAATTTGTTTAAATTATGGTAAATCATCATTGTGTAAATAAATTTTAGTTTTAATTAAATTTTTTTATAAATATTCCATACTCAAACAAATTCAAATTTTAAAAATACATATATTTAATAGATATATAAAACATAAGTAAAATAAATAAATAATTACCCAAAATGGCCGGTCCAAATCAGTTATTGGTCTAACAATGGCAGTTCAGCCACTCTGAGACAGTTTTCTGGCTATTTTTTATGGTTCAACATGATTTTTGACGAATTAGCTTGTAGTTCGATCAAATCGAAATGGTTCACCTATGGTTTAGTTAGACCAGTCAAGAGCTAATTAATGAAATTGAAGCCAGGTCGGGTGTGCGAACCTTAAGTTGAATCAAAACAGTTCACTTATGGTTCAATTAGACCATGCACGAATGCTCTTGGGGCTTTAAACAATGTCGTTTTGTTTTTTTTTTTTTTTTGCTATATAAACCAACTTTTTTTTATTTCATTTTAACCTTTTAAAAAAAAAAAAAACCTTTCAAACCCAAAAAAAAAAATTTCTCTAACTTTCTTTTCCAAAACACCGATCACCAGCAATTCCACCACTGAGCATGCATCATTGTCGGTGATTGAAAATTTTATTAAAAAACACCAAACAACTCTCATTGGTATCCTTTACCCAATCTAGCCTATTCTTTACCAAAATGGCCACAAAAATCCCAAATCCTTCTCAAAAGTTTTGGCAAAATTTTTTTTATTGTTTTGCTTTTTTCTTTTTGTTGAAACTTGTTCTTAGCATTAGTTCTAAAGGCTATGGTTTTTTTTTTTTTATTGTTATGTGTTTGATTTTTTTATGTGTTTTTGCAAGCTTTTTTGTTTAAAGAAACTTTTTTTTTTTAGTTTTCTTCTTTCTTCAGGGTTCCCTTTTTTGTTTGTAGGAAATGCTTTATTTATAGAGCCTTCTGAGATTCAAATCTCAAATTTTTTTATATTCAAATCTCAAATTTTCAAAGTTTAGATTGTGGTATTGTTTTTCAAAACTATCAAAGACTTTTGGGTGATCAGATTTTATGTCGCCAAGTTAGGCAGGTGTTAGGGGTAGTGGACTTGTAGTGGCCAGAATCCTAGACTGGAGATGGGTAGTAAATGTGATGCACCAAGATGTTTTGCCAAAAAGACCAAAAAAGAGAAGAAACCAAAAATAATAATAATATAAAAAACAAAATTATTGGGATTAAAACTTAATTAAGCCTAATGGATACAAATAGAATCGAGAATCGATTCGAAACAATATTTACTTTTTTTTTTACAAAATAAATATCTATAGCTACCCATCATTGTACATTACTGAGAATAAAAAATATAGCAAAGATATAGATAACAATTTTATCCAGACTCATTAACCCAACATTTTTTTTTAAGTGAATATAAAAACCCCTCTCATTAGAGACTAAAAAACTTTTAAAATCAGACTGAAATGCTTCTTTCATCAGAGACTCGACAACTTTTGAAGATTTAAAAAGCTCCTCTACGCAAAGGTTTGATAACTTTTGAAAATTTACAAAAAATTTTTTAAATAGAGACTCGACAACTTTTTAAATTTTAAAATATTTTACCTAAAAGACTTACAAATCTTGACAATGCATGTTTCTCTAAATAGAGACTCAACAATTTTAAAAAATTTAAAAGGTTACTCTAAGTAGAGGCTTCATAACTTTTGAAAATTTACAATATTATATCCGAAGGACTTATGAATCTTGATAATGAATGCTCCTTCAAGCAGAGATTCAACAACTTTAAAAAAATTTAAAAAGCTTGTCTAAGCAAAGGCTCCACAACTTTAAAGTTTTCATCTTTTCTAGAAACTAAAATCTCTTTTTTTAAAAAACAAAATTTTTTTTTTAAGGATTGAAGTCTCTTCTTTGATCATTATCTTTACATGAAGACCAAAATCCTATTTTTCATTAGGGAATGAAATTTTTTTGTCTTTGCTACAACGGTTCCTTAGCCAAGGATGATTAGATTAGGTACTTTCAAAATTTGTGGTGGGATTATGATTTACAATATCTATAAGGGCTTATATCTACTTAGTCAAAGTCTGAAATTGTTTCATGGTCAAGCCGATTTGTGGTGAGGCAATTCGATCTGAGTGTTCGTTATTATGCATTTCTATCCCAACTAAGATGGCCATTTATCCTTCTTCTAAAGTTCTCTTCTTATGTGACATTTTTTTGTACTCAGCTAGTGAGTGGAAAAGATTCTTTACCTAATGTGCTAAATGTTTATGTCGAGCTTCAATCCAAAAGCATTCTTGGAAAGGTAGAAAAGAATAACAGTTAAAGACAAAAATAAATAGTGTTCCTTATGTTTGCACTCCGACACACAAGTCAGAATGAGTGAGATCAGAAAGAAAATAGTAAAAAAAATTTTGAGTAGATTAAACTTGCCTTAGTAATATCGGGATATGTGTATTTGTAGATAAGAAAAAAGGGAATATTAGGAGACAATAACGACGTGACCAAACTGATGTAACATTGAATATATCATATCGATTTGATATATTAAGTCAGTGCAAATATCGGAATTACCTTTGATTGTCTAATAAAAGCTTCTAATAAGGAGAAATATCACGTCACTTTCTTGATATGATTTTTTTTGTGGGTTTTACTGTAGAAGTTAGATTATGGCAGGATGCAGAAAACAGGGTTTATCTGATAAAGGAGCTTGATAGGATCACAGGGCTGGTGAGAATTTTTTAGCATTTAGCGTGGTATTTAGTATTTTACTCTTTGACTATGGAATTTAGCTGTTTTTTGTGGGTATCATTTATCAGATTGGCTTTGTTACTTACTGTTCCATTTTGTTGTTTCTGAAAAAAGTGATTTAGTTAATGAATTAGTGACTTTTCATTTTAGAGCGCTATATCAGTTGATGATACTTTGAAAATCATAGCCTGCAGGTAAGGTGGTTTTGTTTATTTTGAGTATTAATTTTTGTTGGTCCTTGTCTTTTATCTGTTACGTTGAGAATTTCTATTGCAACATTGATATTTTATAGAGGATCCTTTTCTTATTAGGGAACAACACAAGAAATTATCTGCCCTTGAGATGGATCTTGCTGCAGCTAGACAAGAGTGCTTTACTTCCAAGCGTTCATCAGATATTGATGGGGCTGTTTCAAAGGGAAGGCCACTTGTAGTAATAGGAGTTCTAACAAGATTTGGACGTAAGAACAAAAGAGATGCTATACGTAAGGCATGGATGGGAAGTGGTATGAACACTTTGACTTTCTGTCATTCGCTCTTGTATTCTCTGTTTGGTGAGATTTTGTTTGCTTAAGTGGATTGGTGTGTAAATGGATTTATTTTCTTGTCAGAAGGACAAGAAGGTTAGCATATAGAAGAATCAACCTCTTTGAGTTTTAAAAGGAAGGGAGAGCAATGGAGATTATTTAGTTTTCTGCTTGAATGCTTGTTTAATCTGTACCACTTATAGCTATTGAGGGCACAAGTTAGACATATTCATCTTTGACTGACAATTTATGTATGTTTTTCTAATTAAGCATGCACTTATACTGAGAGACAGAGAGATTGATGTGAAAATGAATTTTTTTTTGTTGGGGTACCAAAACCTGCATGTTTGTTTTCCAGGTGCAACTTTGAAGAAAATGGAGAAAGAAAAGGGCACAGTTTCACGATTTGTCATTGGAAGAAGGTATAGTTTTCTCTTTCAATTTTTTATTTTCTTTTTCTCAGGATCCTTGCAAAATTATGAAGATGGTAAGCTAGAACTCAATCTTAAGTTGCATATTTTTGCAGTGTGAACCGTGGGGACAGTTTGGACAGGAGCATTGATGATGAAAATCGGCAAACGAATGACTTTGTCATTCTTGTAAGTCAATGGAACACTCGTTATCCTATTATTGCTTTGAGAAGTCACTTGAAAGCAATTTACTTGTCTTTTTTCAAAAAGTTGCTTATGGATGCGACTATACCGCCATTTCTATATACTTCATTAACAGGACCAAGTGGAAACACCAGGGGAGCTTCCAAAGAAGGCCAAAATGTTTTTTGCTCTTGCTGCAGACAGATGGGATGCTGAGTTTTATGCAAAAGTCAATGATGATGTTTATCTAAATATTGGTCAGGATCCCAATCGATGGATAACCTACAATCTTTCTTGAACCCCCTACATCAACTATGTGCATCAATAAGTTCAAAGAATCTCATACAGAATTCTCAATTTCTCAAAGTTATAGCACTTTGTTTATGTCATTTGTTTTACTTTGTTACTCGATTTAGAAAACAGCTTAGCTAAATCTTTGTGAAGTGAAATTCACAATGATGATTCTCTGAGATGACCCAATACAGTAGATGAAAACCATTTTCGAAGATCATAAGCTGATTTAAGTGGCGAACAACATAATATCAACTTACTAGAGATTTCGCTTTTAAATCTGTTGATTGTAGATGTTATTAAAATTTGAGAAGCTGTCTTCAGCCTCTTGGCCTAGTGGTTAAGGCTTAAAAAGACATGTAAGCTGGGAATTCGAACCTCACCAGCCCCATTCCCTATCTTGTGAACCCAAAAAATTTGAGAAAGCTGTTAAACAATGTAACTATGGGCTTACTGTACGAAAATCTGTCAATTTTATTACCTGCACTCTTTGTGGTATCCTAATTATGTTCTGTCATCTTCAAAGATGAGCAAGCTTTCCATTTCAAGATTTGTTTCATTATTGATAAAACATTTGCTCGGTGCAATGCCTTCACACTATCAAGTTGATGTTTTCCAGATGCCTTGCGAGCTACACTGACATCTCACTGGACAAATCTCGTGTTTATATTGGCTGTATGAAATCAGGGGAAGTTTTTTCTGAACCGTAAGTTTGGCTTAGATATTGGACTTTTTATTTTACAGATTAGGATATATGAGTTTGATATTTACTTGAATAGCCTTTGTTTCTTCTCATGCTTGCAACTCTGGATACCGGCAGGAGCCATAAATGGTATGAACCAGATTGGTGGAAGTTTGGTGATAAAAAATCATAAGTTTTGCTACCACTGATTTCATCTTCTAGGACAAATAGAAGAAAGCAACCATGACTAAACAAATTATGCTTGTTACTGATGTACTCTTTATAAAATCTCATAGACTAATATCTGTTAATATTGTTTAGTTGTCCACACTATCAAGATCGGTGTTGTCAGTTCATCTTGTAAAGCACTTTTGCTTTTCTTAATTTAAGTACTGAAAACTTCAGTTATTGAAATGCGTTTCAAATCAACAGCTATCTTTTTTATGGACAGAAAAACTTGGAATATGTTTCTTATACTGGTTGTTTACTTATATTGGTATTTGTTTTTCCTTTTATGGATTTTTTATCTTTTTTTGGTGCTCAACAACAGGTGAAATGTTCGTCATATCAGGAGCTTTGGCTAAATTTATTTCAATAAATAGGTCAGGTCCTTTATTCTTTGGTGCTACAATTTCATAAGTTGTGCCATTATAAAGCAAGAAGTTTATCCTAATTTGTTGAATGCAGATCTCTTTTGTGCACCTATGCCCATGATGATGTCAGTGCTGGATCCTGGTTTATAGGGATTGACATCAAACGTGTAGATGAAGGGAAGTTTTGCTGCTCATCTTGGTCAAAAGCTCTCTCTCTCTCTCTCTCTCTCTCTCTCTCTCTCTCTCTCTCTCTCTCTCTCTCTTTGTTAAATCATGCATTTGCCAGTATGCATAATAATGTATTAATGTGAAATTAATATCCAAACTTTACTGCAATTCTGCAAAGAACAATTATAAAAATTAGGAAGTATTATCTTTTAACATTTCAGCTACAGTGTCCTGTCTATTTTATTGGTCCTTACTCCTTGCTGATAGTCATGAAACAGTTCAGATATAGACATCCCAAAATGAGAATGTTCTTCCAGAGAGATTTGATTTGGCGCTTTCTTGGTGGTAACTAACATGTACTTTTTGTAATTTTCTTTTGCTGTGGTTTCAGGAGCTATTTGTTCTGGTATTTGAATTTATTTACCGATCCTGGAAAGCAAATACAAAAGCTGATTCTATTTGATAGGATGTATTTTATTTTCAAGTAGTCACAGTCTGCTCACACGAATTTGATAGAGAAAGAATTGCTCCTCAAATTTTGATAAGAGGGCTTCTTGCTTTTATAATACAAGTTGTTTTGATCGACATCTGATGAACCGTGGAGACTAGAGTTTGAAATTGACACACCGAAGGGCTTACAGAGTTAATAATAGTATATTAAGAGGGTTACTAGATTCATTTTTCCATTTTTTAGTTCTTTACACTTGTAAAATATATAAGTTTATATTCTTATTCAAAATCCACTCTTAAAAGATGACATCCAACAAGTGGGAGATACAAATTTCAACATTTGTAACCCTTTCTTTTATATCCAGATTGCAGCCCCTTTTGTTTAAAAAAAATATATCTTTGGAGGACAAGGCAATAGGCAATAACTTATAAAAGCATCTGCTTCTCCGGAACAATGATATTGGGGAACAATACACCCATCACCAAAGAGGCAATAATGATATGATAATAGTAATTTTTTCTTTTATTAGAGACAACAAAATATCATAGAATGACTATTAGTACAATCTGTTGCAAAGCAGAAAAAGCACACAATAAATAAGGGTATCAGATTATTACTCCAGTGTTCACTCAAATACAAACTATTTAGTTTATATCATCCTCATGATGAACTGTTAAGGAAATGTGCCAATGCCTTGTCTGTGTCATTGTCATGCATGAGTAAGGCTTCAGCAACATTGTTTGATGAGAATCCCATTTCTCGCAGTAGGTTATAACCATTGACAAATTCCCGAACCTAACAAAGGAAAGAAACAAAATAAATAAATAAATAGCAGAAGACATTCGTAATTAACATTATGAAAATTCCAGCTGCAGATCTGGAAGAATCGATGAAACTACTCAAGCTAAACTTCAAGCACTTGGACAATTTTCCCCCTATTATAAGATTACTGGTTTCTGTGTATTTTCCCCACATTACAAGACTACTGGTTTCTGTGCATCCGCAACATAAAATATACGAAACTAAGTCATCGGTCATCAAAACCAGTAACTTCTCCTAGAACAACAGGGAGCCAAAAAAAGGAAACAAAATAACCGAAAAGAATTCTAGCATGCCACTAAACCAGAATTACTCTCAGCTAATCAAGAAAATGCAGGTAGACAGGATTCTAATCCATGATAAATTTGTGTCCCAATGTTGAGCATAAAGCACATCTCGGCTCTATAACTAGCTACACTAGAAGACCAGTTGGGAAAAAATCACATCAAACATGCATTAGAAATTATAAAATCGAGTAAGGAATACTTCAAAGTAGACAAAACCAAGTTCTATGTTAGGAATATAGTCCATACACTAGGTTCGGATAACAAGTAAACTCATCAGGTGTTCCTACTACTTTGACGCAGTAACAAATGTTATTACACAAAAATCAAAATACCTTGATTGAATTGTCTCCATAATTTGCAACTGCAACGCTAACAGCTTCTCGGCTGAGTCCGGAGGCAATGTATTTGCTCACCACAGGATCTGAATTTGCAACCTGCGCATTCAAATTATTGTTTTTAGTTTTACGAGAAACCCTAAAAAGCCCAACAAATATGGACTAATTTCATTAAAACAGAATTCTACTGACAGTCATCACAGATAAAAAAACCAGCGAACAGACAAGTTACAAGGTTAATGAAAGATATAAAAGGAAGTCGAATAGCGTACAGGTGAAGAAGTTGATTGGGTCGGTTTCGAAGGAAGGTTTTCCAAGCCAAGCCTGCTCCAATTCATGCTTTCCTTGTCTGCTTCAGCCAAGACTTTCCTCTCAAACTCGAAATCAAACTGGAAATTGCTTCGAGGAATATCCCCAACTTGGGGCGACAACTGAGGCTGCAAAAAGAGAAATTAATGAATAGGATAACTTTATTCCTATAGCTAAAACCCAAAGGACTGAAAAGGCTTACCGGAGGAGCAATACGATATTCTGGTTTCAAAGCAACCCTAACGCCCAATCCGGCTGCCATAAATAAAATTAAAATAAATAAATTTTAAAAACGAAGAATGGTACAGAGACAATTTTTTTTAAGGGCAGAAAGTTTACAGGAAGAGGACGGAGAAGAAGTCTGCTGGAAAGAGGAGGTGCGGGATGCGGGAGGGACTACGCTGTGAACGGGTTGACCGATCTTTGGATATAATGAAGGTCCGTACATCGGATGGGAAGATGATGCTGATGATGAAGTGGGTTGTTGCCGGTACATCGGGATTTGCGCCTGACCTGTTCTGTTCCTGAAATCGTGATCCATTGTGAAAGTGGTCAAAGAGGATGATGGAATTTTGCAAGAGAGGGGAGGGGAATATATGAAAAATAGGCAAGTTGTGAGAAGAAAAATACAAGGAATTGTTAAACAAAAAACAAAAAAAGTCTTGTCTGCTGAGCCTTTTAGCTTTTTTTTTGAAGCGAGACCTGACTGGCGAGTACGCGGTTGCGGAAAAATTATTTTTAAAAAAATTGTAATATTAGTAACAGCGCCATCGATACATACATTTTTAAAAAAATTTAAACCGAAGAGCAAGATCTACTATGAATACACAATAAAATAAAAGTTATTCTGGCACGACAACAGGAGGCAGTACAGAGACTAGCAACAACAAAGTCACAAGCCAAATTAAATATATGGTCATACCCAAATATGGCAGCATTGAACTGTCCCTTGCTCAAATCACCCCCTTATTGAAATATTCTCCAATGCCTTTCAAAAGGTGAAAGTGCTGCAAACTTGACCAACGATTCTAATTGCAAGCCGTTGCAACACAGGTGCTGAGTCGCCGAATTGCTCCCACCAAAGCCCTACAAGAGATAAATGCAGACACCATAAAATGCTGGTGTCTGATATGCAAATATTCCTTGAAGAATGACAGCTACGATTTCATTGGATAGAACGATGTATTTAAACAAGTGAACTACTTCAATTTTCAAGGAAAGGAGGGAAATTTAGGGGGCAAAGAAGAAGTAAAAGGCTGGGCTGTTCACACACACATGCAGACCAAAAAAACCCAAGCGGTTGCCTTACGGAAAACAGTAAACATACAAGGAGAAACTGTATCTTCTGCCACCATCGCTAGATTACAAGCGAACATCCCCTTTGCCCTAGTCTAAGTAAAACTTTAATTGGTGATGTCACGTCTTAACTCTGGTGTGGGAAGTAGTTTCTCCAGAGCCTTGGAGAAGTCTTCTTTATAGATCCAAGAAATTTTATTTCTGGATTATACTGGATACTTGGATTTTAAAATGCCCTTGAATGTAGAGGTGAATGATGTTGGTCCCGCCACTTTCTATCAACTATTAGAAAAGATGTCTTACACTTACTCTCTTCCATTATATAGTATGTCCTTATTGATTCCTTGGCTCTAGTTACTAGTTCATATATAGAACCAAGTGCAGGTTTCCCTCATATACTTCCCTCAACTCTTTCAGAAAAGGCTCTGATATGACCTCGCATTCTTCTACTGCCCTCCAAATGTCATTATCTTAAGCAGTTGCGATGCAAGATATGCTCTGTTTTTATTTGTGTTAGGAGCATTTTATAGTCCAAAGGGCATAATGAATTTTTTTCTCTTCTGTATGACTTAGCAACACACAATGCTGACATGATATGTCGACCTAATTTGGCGAAGTCTACATAGGCTCAGCCAGGTCGCCGGGTCACTCGCTTACATGGATGCACATGAATTTGTCAATGTGTCATTGCCTAAGTAGATCTCCATCTGCCAGATCAGATTAAGCCAGCCTCGTCAGCCCAATGCTCGATGATGGACTCCAGGTCAATTTGGCTCGAAGCCCCTTGTGACACAGCTACAAATATTCTCTCTCTAGGTATTATTCATCGAATTCTCTATTTTCTATGGTTTCCTTCCATATTTTTTTTCGAACACTGATTTGAGCGTCAAAGAGTAAATACCAGAGAAAACTTTGACCTTTGTTACTAGCCTACCTCCGATCCCCAATTTGTTGTCTTTTCAGGTTTTGCCCTCATCGGACAGCTCGACACCTACCATTTGCATGCAAGGAGTTAGTTGAAGACTCGGGACTATTGAACATATGCTTCAATCTTGACCTCTGTTCCAACATCGATTGCAATGATAGAAAGCTGTTCTTATGAGTTCCTGTCCCCCAGTGAACTTCTTCATTAAATCAAGCGTTGATGCATTGTAGTATAGAAACTTAGACAATGTTTGTGCTTGTAAGATACATCTGTTCATCCATCTACCTTAGAAAATTCTTCCAAGATTAGATTCCAACATTGAGAAGCACAAGGAGACACAAGAATGGTTCCATAATTCTGCAAGATAAGGTTTGAAAAACTAGTACAGTTGAAACTACTATCCATGTTAATTTGCACAGCATTATCTGGGCCAAACGGTTGAATAACAGAATCAAATAAATCGGCAAGGCACTTAGTGTTCTTAAAATACAATGAGGCATCTACAGACTTGCAGAAAAAAGTCTTCGAGAGTGATGAAACTGAGAACTGAGAAGTTGATCAAAGCTCTAGCTTTATGTCAGTCCATGTGTCTGCAATGATGGTACAGCCAGTAGTAGCCCATTCTTTCTCAGTACCTTTAGATTGCAAACTCACTTCAGACTTGATCCTCTCCAACGAGAGTCTTCAAGGTTTCCGCAGATGAACCTATAAATATAGGACCACACTTTCCCAACTACATCAATCATTGCTTGATAGGGCAAAGAACGTGCCATACCAAAGTCCAACTTACTCTAAAAAAAAAGAACAAAGCAATGCTTCTATCCTGGCTCCACACTTTCTCGGTTGCTCAATGATGAAGGGGCAACAAATGAGACGGTGGAGAAAACTTTTGCCACAGAAGACGAATGCCTCTAGAGGAATAATTTTACTAGTAGATATAGTTCTAGGAGACCTAGCTTCAGCTATCTTCTGCTTTGTTTCTTTAATCTCCCCTTTCGAGGATATAATAGCAGTAACCTAATCAGTAACATCATCTCTAACACTACTACACGGTTTTACACCTTTAGTTAGAAGGCGAGATAGATGATGATACTTTAACCTACTAATCCCACCATTTAAAACTCTTAAGGCAAAATGTTCATCTAACTTTATTTCCTTCTAATTTCTCAGCATATTCCCAACACACATCTTTTTCCCTAACCACTGCCCGAAAATTCAGTGAACATAATTATCATTTTCTCAGATGACAATGCAATCAAACTATAATTATTGACAATTGAAGCAAATTATTTCATTCAAACAAGAAAATGAAAATGTAATAATCCGAAATTTTGAACTTACTAATAATGGTGGGAAACGACTTTTAAGTTCTCCAAATTGACCTGCAAGAGGAAGCAAATTAATAACAAAAATCATGTTAGAAGCTCGCCAAACATTAGATAGTCAAATTTTCAAATAAAGCAAATTTGAATTGTTCATACTCTTCAACATTTTAGTTTAATTCAGAGCTCAAAGTTCAGATTCTCGACAGTTTTTTCTTTCCTTGAAGAATAATTCTGCTATCATGAGCTCCGTAGAGTGAAATTTCCAATTTTATCTCTTACAAAATCTTTTTCACCGAAACCTAAAAAAACTTCGCTGAAAAAGTTTACGCTTTACGTCCATTTTCTCAGTAACCAAACACAGCATTTAGTTCAGAAATTCTGGAACTAAAACCAGAATCCAGCACCAACAATTAAAAGTTTTTTAAAATATTAAAAAAAAAGCGAGAAATTATTTTATTTATTTATTTCGAAATGCAACGGAAATGCAATAACTATAATATTGAAATCAAAGAAAGAGATCGGTCTTCTCGAGGAGAGATAATCAGAGATTGCAGAACGCGACATTTTAGACCAGGATCCTCCCCAATTTATCTCTTCTCGTTTCCCGCTTTTATGATTTTGAACCAATCAGATACTAGATTTAGAAGGTGGATGATACGATATCGTTTTTTCACTTATTTAAGTTATGGCCAAAAATATAATCGCTGGAAGCCACTCTATCAGAGCCAGGTTTCGATCCTGGGACCTGTGGGTTATGGGCCCACCACGCTTCCGCTGCGCCACTCTGATCTGTTGGTCTTTTCGTGTACGATATACAATTAGTTAAATTCATTTAAATGTGCCAATTCCAACTACTATATTTTCAGTTGCAAGAGCCAGATGTATGTTAATGGTAATGCAAGTTTTTTGTTAAAAAAACTATGAGTTAATAAGCTGATCAAAAGTAATTTAGCATATTTACAAGATTTGGTCTGTTATCAGTATCATTAGAAAAGTTGGCAATGTTTGTTGGAGGAGTATTTTAATTGATTATTTTCTATTTACAACCGCATCCAAAAATTATTAAACAAACATATCTATAATCAACTCGCATTTGTCACGTATTCTTTACACTTATTAGTCTCAGCCTTACTACATTTTTAATCTGCCTCATTAGCTGCTCCTCTGTGCATCCTTTTGAATTGTAGAGCTTCTTTTCCTCTCTACCCGGATCAAATATATGTAAGCTCTCCGTGCTATTCGTAGTATTACAGAAACAAATGCCTTTCCTTTCAGCCTCCTCACTGCTCACTGAAACTCACTCTCCCAGTCATCCACCTCCCTGCAGAGATTACATAGCTGCAATATCTGTTTCCAAATTGCCCTAGAGTATGTGGTACCGGAAAAAGTATGATACTCTTTTTTATCTTTGTACATATTACATGATTTTGTAATGTTTTGCACTTGCAATTAGTATGCTAATTTTCACAAAAATCAATCACCCTGGCACAACATTAGACAGATAAATGAAAATAGACTTCATAGAGCAAAACCATTAAAATCTACAAGCTTTAACAATTAATTCCTGATTGCTTAAATGAGACAATAGCCAAGATCCATGTTGACTTTGATCATAGCTGGATTAGGGTAGGGTTAAACTAATCTTGTCACCATATTTAACACAGAAGTATAGGGTACATAAACAACTTAAATACTAATAGAAAACACTTTTGCCTGTTCCATAATGAATTATAAAAATTTATGAAACTACTAATTCGTAAGACAAGAATCCTACTGTGGAACAGATGACGAGGGACCTATTTCTGCTCCACGTGGGATTGGGGTTGAAACTGAGGTTTCTGATTTAGTTTCAGAGGATGGTTGGTTTCCCGTGTTTGCTCGCCTAATTTCCTCCACTGTTCTCACTAGGTCAGACATTTTTGGTCTTTGCTCTGGCATTCTCACTACACAATTCATCCCAATTTGTAGCATCTCCACCATTTCCTCCTCTACATTGGGATAGCGTAAAAGTTCTAGATCAAAAACTTCTGCAGTCCACTCTTCTCTGACTACAGAATGAACCCACCTCACCAAGTGAACAATCTCCTCTCCACCGGTGGTATGTATCGGTGATTTTCCGGTTAAGAGCTCAAGTAACAAGACCCCAAAACTGTATACATCAGATGCTTGAGTTGCTTTCCTAGTGTCTGTTACTTCTGGTGCGCGATAACCTGCAGCCCGCATTACAGGTGGGGGCATTGGGCTCATCACTGCTGCCAAACCAATATCCGAGACACAACCATATCCTTCAGAGTTAAGGAAAATGTTGGAAGCTTTTATGTTTCCATGAACAAATTTTCCACTGTTTTGTGAGTGGATATGTGCAATGCCTCTTGCAGCACCAATTGCAATTTTTAGTCTAGTTTCCCAGTCCAGAGGCGTCCGGCCATCACCTCTTTTACCTGAAATATTAGATATCCATCGATATAACATTGTTTACTTCTTTGCAAACTGCAATGAAGTGGGTTTTTTTAGGAAATCACAAACTGATATATAGATTGAGGATCAAGAAACAAATATATTGAACAAAATGAATCAAATTCATGAGTTAACATATAGGCTTAAGTGTTATATAATTGACCATCACTCATCATTCTGCAGCTCAAATGTAGATAAGAGATACATTTCATGGCCCTGAAAATTTTGAAATTTTGTTCCATGTGCTTCTTTTATGGCTTGCTATAAATAAATAACATTTCTCAACAACACAGGCTTGCATTATAGAAGCAGATAGCAAACATTACCTTCTACAACGCTTATATGCCCAACTTATACTAAAATTAGCAACAAGAAGAGGAAACGCCCTTAGAATTCATAAATTTTCTAAAACACAAGTGAAAAACTGAGGCAGTGTAGAATGCAGGTCTTATAGGAAGAAACTGAGGGACTGACTAATTTTAGAAATTAACAGCCAGCAAGTAAGAGCTGAACTAAACATTGAAATTAAGCTTATCAACTTACCATGTAGCAGAGCAGACACACTTCCCAGGTCATAGTAATCATGAACCACAAGCTTCTCATCCTTTGAATAATAATAGGCCCTGAGCGCAGACACATTCTCATGCTTGATACGCCCAACCACCTCCATCTGTTGCTCAAACTCCCGTTTTGTTGAGGTTACTTCCTTCAACCTCTTCACTGCCACTGTGGTTGCTTCCTCCAAGGCTGCTTTGTATGTTACTCCAAATGTCCCCTTCCCAAGCACCTCTGCGGATGCTCTCAACAAGTCCTCCAAGTCAAATGCAAGATTACAACCCTCGAAGAAGACAAGCCTGTTGTTCTTATCATAATTCTCAGAAGCCATTTTCTTCAAAGAGACCTCTTTTTTTTGGTACTTTGCTGGAAATTCTCGTTCCTTTTGTCTCTTAGAGTGACAACAGATCATCAAAAGGGCAACTAGGACAAACAGCAACACGCAACCACCAATTACGATCCCCAAGAGTGCAGGTTCACTAAGTTTTTTCGCTTTCTTTGGTTGTTGAGCATTAGGTGGCTGGCCTGGAAGAGCAGGAGGAATGGCGTTTTCTGATGAAAGGTTATTGCCAAAAAATGCCCAGCTTGGAAATCTTTCGAGGGACTTAGGAACAATTCCTGTGAGATTATTGTTGGCTAAATCAAGCTGTTGCAAACTAGGGATATTGACATCAGGAATATCACCTGAAAGGGAGTTATTAGAAAGATCCAAAGCAGTGAGGCGACTCAATTTTGATACTGATGGAGGAATGCCTCCATTGAAGCCATTGTTTGAAAGATTAACGATTATAAGATTGTTCCAAACCGAGAAATCAGGCAATGGCCCAGAAAACTTGTTGAAGGGAAGATAGAGGATGGTCAAGTTCTTGAGTTCAGCAAAATCAGAAGGGAATGAACCCGAAATGGCATTGGATCTAAGATTTAAAATCTGAACAGCTGATAAACGACTGAGAGTGTTAGCTGGAATAGGGCCACGAAGTCCCATTCCAGGCAAACGCAGGGCTATGACTCTGGAATGATCACTGTTGCATGTCACTCCTATCCAGCTGTTGCATACAGAGGTTTCCTTGCTCCAGATGAGAGATCGTGAATGATTAATATGTTCAAGGAAATCCAGTAATGCTTGTTTGTCTTTAACCGGATCAGCAAGGATGGATGAGAAAATTGCCCCCAGCAAAAATATGAACAAGATGTTCATTCTCTTGCCCATTTTCCAAGCTGTCTCAAAATCCCCAACAATTCCACCAAAATCGCAGTAAAAGAGGAATCCTTTCTGCAAATTATGGCTACAGGTACATGACTTTGAATGACTGAAGAAATCATAAACAGAAAATCAATCATTAAAGAATCTGTTACTGAGCTGTAATCAATATTTAACGACAAAATTAAAAGCTTCTATTAAAAATATTGACCTAAATGACTTAGTTTTAAGCGGAGTTTAGTCAAAAGCGGCAGTTTTAGGTGCGTTAGGTTCTGTCATTTGTTGACTTTCTTTTCCACCTTCTTCTGTTTGGTTACTGAGTAAAATGCTTAAAAACCTAACAAGTAAAGGAATTTGTAATCCAAATTTAGCAAATCTCATGTTATGAAATTAAAACCCGATTAACTTTCTATACTGTCTACCACTCAGCACCCAAACACAGCTACAAATTGATTCAGTTGAAGTTTCCATATTTTGAAGATGCAAAATTAAAGCCATTTACTACCAATTTTCTGCACTCTCTTTCTCTCCATTCTCGATAACCAAACAGACAATATTCAAATACCAAAAAGATCAAGAAGAACAACTTTACTTACTTTGAGAAAACCTAAAGCCCAGATCAAATGAAACTCCGCAAAGATCCAGAAATGAAAAAAAATAAGAACTTGACAGTTAATCCCTGGAACGTTGAAAAAAGAAGCAAAGGAGAATGCAAAAGAAGAATCAGACAAGAGTTACGGGGCTAGCAAACGAGTTCATGATAGCAATGATAATGATGAGGACGATGATAGATTTATGAGCTGTTCTTTCTTGAGGGAGCAGCATCACATGCAAGAAAAACCAAAAACCAAACTACTACTTCATTAGATAATCATTTGAGTGAAGAAAGAACTCTTTTTTTTATACCGCAGGACTAGGAAAATCCTTTTTTAAAGCCATATGGAGACAAAGAAAGAGTAGGGAAATCAGATTCAAAACGTAAGCTTTAAAAAGCTAAACACAATTTTATAATTACTTTACGTTTGTATTCATTATTTAGCTAAGAAGAAGAAGCTGCTGTGGGGGTATCGGGTAATGTACTGTACGTTCCAGCTTTCCATGTTCAAGTTTTTTCTACTGCCATTGATGATAGCTTTTAAAGTTGCCGCTGTTTCGGGGATAATCAAAGAAAGTTGAATTAAGAATTTACGATTGTCAAATGAAAAAAAAAAAAAGGAATATTACAAAATCAGTGGGCATTAATTGGCGGGGCGGTGATGAGATAAGGAGAAGGTTATGTCTGTCTTTCTAAAGGAAATTTACAAAAATTAATGATTACATTTCTGGCACAACCAAAACACACGATGCCTCCATGCCCAAAGCGACTCGCTGTCTTGCCACGCGCAATAATACACACAATTATAATAAATAATTAATTTTTTAAAAAATAATTTGTTTTTATCTTAATACACATAATATTTTAGATATTTTGTATGATAAATAATTAAATTTTTATAAAAATGATTATACAACATAATTTTAATATAAGAAATATATATTGATGTGAACTAATTGTTTTATATAATTTTTATGTATATTTTTTAATTTTTTAAGCACTTGATGCATAATTTTTTGCTAAAAAAATTGATATAATTCCCCTTTTTTTCCTAGTTAAAATATCTAAAAAACATAATATAAATTCTTTCTTTTATAAAAAAAAAGAAAGATAAGTTTGATTTTTTGCTTTACTTTTGCTATCAATAGAAAAAGGCTTTGTAAGAAATATGATATTATAGTATCATACATTGAGAGAGACTCTTAAATACTTACAACTCTATTAGATATTAATAAAATAAATTTTTAATTTCATTAAATCTACCAGTAAAATATTATTATCAATTAATTAAATTAATTCCATCTGCATAAAATACTAAACTGTTTGACATAAAATAAAATAAAATAAAATAACTCTTCCGCGTAAATCGGAAACTTGCAAAAAAAAAAAATTGGAGGTGGGGGTTTTGAAGATCCATGCACCCGTCGCCTGACGAAGCTGAATTATTATATTCTATATACTTCAGATAGCGACGTTAGCGCCACGCTCTAGATTTAAGACGTTGACTTTTGATTCGGCGGTGTGGGATATAAGACAAAACGTGAGCCATTTAAGAGTAGGCAAAAGCCAAACAGCTGAGCGTTGAGATGACAGCAGTAGCACCGCCTTACTTCGTGTTACGTGATGTTACCGATCCCAACTTTTTACTATTGACTCGAACAACGTCAGCATAAAAACAAAATCGTATGGGAACGTCACATCATTGGCCATCACACTCCTCTATTATTTGCTACATAAGGCTAAGGTTCGAGGAGGATGAAACTTTTTTGACAAAAGCCTTTATTTTCGACCATTGTTGGACAATTATTTTGGACATCGTCTAATTCAATCAATTTATGTCATCATTTGTGAAATAATATATACTCTCTTTATCTTTTTTTGTTTATTTTTAAATATCTCAAAATTATATATATTTTAAACATCTAAAATTTTTATTTTTTAATATTAAAAATCATGAAATTTTAATTTTAAAAAAGAATTATAATTTTAATATATTTAATATTAAAATTAAAATTTTTTTAACGGAAATAGTACATAATTATATTTACTATCACTACTTTGATTTGTAATTAGTACAATTCATCAAAATCAAATATCAATTCATTTTATTTTGCTTTGTAATTAGTACAATTACATTATGACTTCTTCTTTCGTAAAAATAAAATAAGTACGTTGAAATCACATCAAATTGAGCAAGTAAAAAAACACAAAAGGCATGTAATTTAAGGGATCATGAATTTACGCATGTGCAAAAAGAATATGAGACGATCGTGTTGAAGTTAGGGATGGTAATTTCAACCGTAACTGATGGGTAATCCATTTCTGATCACATTATCAGCATATCACGCAAATTTTTCATCTGTCCCAAACAAAATCCCGGGCGACAACAATGTGATATGAATCAGAACACAACTTGAATTGCAGAAAATAGTATACTTCATTAAAGTTACACGAAGGAGGCATCTTCTATTGTGACAATATCTACCAAGTGTGGAGATATCACATCTCATAATCCAATGGAACGAAAGCTAAAATTTTTTATACAAAACTATTTTCTTGAAATAAGAATTACAAAATATGTGAAAGAGTAAGCTACATACTTTTGAGCGTCGCCTCAAAGCAGAGCAGAACCTCACACAAAGACCAATGAATCGTTAATTTTTACATTTTGAAGAGTGCAATTCACCACAAGGTCTCACGCAAGGCAAATACATGTTGGCAACTCACCTACTTCCTAACAATTCTTGTTCTAACACCCCCTGAGATTTGCAAAAATAAGCATGTTTCAGTGACACATAAAACCAGTATACCACAGGTGTAAAGTGCATTATGTCACATACCTTCAACTTCCTCAAACTGAACTTCCTTAACGAGGTCAGCAGAAGCATTATATTCAAACCTAACAAAAGACAATGACAAATAAAATCAATAGATACAAAGATTAAATAAACAGAAACCAACAGCCTCATAAATTTTTAATGAAGCCAGCGATACGA
The DNA here is from genome assembly GCF_002303985.1 of Durio zibethinus. Next base: position 7,014,256 of record NW_019167838.1, on the reverse strand, counting down.
TATCACTGGATGCATGATTAAAAAAAATCTCCTTCTTAGCAAGTAAACTAACATTATGCTGGAAATTATCCTCCAATGAGAAGCTTGAAGTCACTGAGATTTATGTCACGCTATCCTATAAATGCCATCTATAAGCAAAAAAATAGCAGATATCTAATAATTTCTATAAAGGCCCTTACACTAAATTTATATCTTCTAAAGCTGAATCCTCCATTTCTTTGTTAGTAAAGCAGGCTTTTCTCTGCGCCTCTTAGTTTCTAATGCTGATATGCTATATCTTCTATATTTCCTCTTCAACAAGAGAGCTGATTCTTGCGGGTGTATGATCCCTTCAGCAATCAATGAAGGGTATTTTCAACAAAATTCATTAACACGAAACCTTAGATGCAAATGCGAATATCAAGAAAATAATGAAATAGCCAATAGAAGACACAAATCGCAAGCCACAATCAACAATTTACACTAAAATATGAAGGTGTTTATATATGGCTAATAACTTTAGCCACATTAGTTAAGATTGTTAGTAAAATCTAATTGGAAAAAAAAGCCTATAGCAATTTAATTAAACCATTGAAACATATGATAAAACCACGAAACATATAAATGGCAGTTGAATAAATATCTATTACCTATTGGAAAAAACCACCTCAAGTTCATATTCAGAAGCACTCCTGGTAGCTTCTACCAAGACAGTAACGATTTCAGTTTTGCGAGTACTAGCCATAAGTAAATCATACTCTGTTGGAATTATAATCGCGAAGAAATTATCGCTCAATTCACTCAAACACATCTTATCTACGGCTGCTAAAGCTATCCGGCGTTTAAGTGAATCGGTGTCAGGATCAACAATGTATATTGCAAAATCAGTAATCATAAGAATCCGCCGTTTCATCTTCCCTGATGAAGTGAACTTCAAAATTTTATCGGCAAACAAAACTTGCTTGTCACCTGCAGGTTTCATTAGCACAATATTCCCTCTTTAAGAAAATTTCAATTATGATTCCCAAAAATTACCAAAAAGCAACATTTTTTTACAGCAATTGTTGTTTCAGACAAACTATAGACAATACCGCAAAGGAAGGCTTTTTTTTTTAAAGGTGGAATAAGGGGAACCTTGTTTTTGCAAGATCTTCATTAAGAAGGGACGGGAGGGGATATCCAAGTAGTCTCCTTTGTATTCTCGGCGGAGGGAAGCTTTTCGTCTGACTTTGACTCCCATGAAGGGCTCCTGATCTTCCGTTACATTGCTCTCCGACGGTCTCAATCGCAACCCGTTTTCTTCTTGTTGTTCTTCGTCTTGTACATCGTCGTTGTACTTGGGGGTATCCGATTCATCGATCTGGACTCGGGTTTGTGCCTTGTATCGATTCATTGTCGATCAGTGCAAGTCGGAACCGGCGGCCGATGTTTGGTTTTTTGGGAAATTGACAGAGAGGGAGAGAGGTGGAAATGGAAGCTAGCTTTGTTCAGGTGTGCTTGTCACGGAATCCACATCATGCGCCGATGGGCCCATCCTGTGATCTGGATCCAGTTGGGGGTGTGTCCCTGTCTGATAAGAAGTTTGATTGAAAACTGCATTGATTCTGAGCCGTCGGATTTGCAGGTTCCTCTTATTGGATTAATCAAATACTGCTAATGGCCCAATATTCTTTTGTTTTTAATACGACGTTAAATATACTTTTTACTTTAAATTTAAGTCCTTTCTGTTGCTTAAAAAAAATGCTTTTGGTTATTTTTTTTAAATGTAATGGTATCATTTTTTGAAAATACGTTGAAATAGTCTAATTATCTTTAGAGTTATATTTATATTTTTGGTTAATAATTAGATTTTTTTTAATTTGCTGTCATTATAATTCTTTTAAAGACAACAGTTTTATTTTTTTGCACATGCCAAGAAGTTTATAAGAAAAAATAAATAATTAAATCCTATTATCTCAATTTTTTAAATTTTTTAACATATAATTTAAAAATTAAGTATATAATCTAGATGAATTGAATTAATATATTATCAAATTCAAATTTAGTTCAATTTGAAAATTTAAAGCTTGATTGAACTCGATTGAATTTCATTTTTCGTGTTCGAACTTTGCTCCTAATTTCATCAAATCATTCAAGCTTTACTTGATAAACTAAATTAAATTTAATAAAATTATAAATATTAACATTAAACTTAATATTTTATCATTTATTTATATTAAATATATTAAAAAATAAAAATTCAATTAAATTTGTGAACCTCTCAAATATTAAACTATTTGAATTTAATTTGATTCATTATTAACGTAATTTAAGTTCAACTCGATGATAAATGAATCGAGCTCAAATTTTTTAAAATTGAATTCCAATATTTTGTAAGTAATTTGATTCATTTACATTATTGCTAATCATGCTTTTTAAGATTATCATCATTTTTCAATGTATTAAAATTACAAAATTAACTATTCATAATTACATTTAATATAAAATAAATATTTTATTAATAAATATATATTAATTAACTTTAATAATGTCTTTAACGTGCTCATTAACAATATCTTTAAAGAAATAACAAATTTTGGACCAAACATTGATTATGTGAAGGCATCAAAAAATTTTTCACTTTGTGATTATATTGAAATGCCATAAGTGATTATTATTGTCGTTTCTTTGGATTAGATTTCTTTTGAAGCTACATCTGTTTGAATAATAATAATATTAATCAATGATAGCTACTGTTAACATGCTGGAAAATATATTTTATGGCATCAATTATTATATAAGTTAAAATATAATAAAAAAAAAGGAAATGAAAGTTGTTAGAAGAACAAATAAAGATAATATTTAATTATTGCTTGTATAAATTAATTTTTAATGATAAGTATTTAACAATTTCAGCATTATTTAAGCACACCAATAATGAATTTGTGCTGCAACAGTTGACTTCATATTCATGCTTATCCTTGGACCACGGTCTTTGCTCTTTCATACACAAAATTCACGCGTTTCGACCTAAACCCGGATGACCACCAGACCAAACTGGACCAAGCCTACTCAATTCACTTGCGCTATTCAGATATGGGGAAGGAAGTTGCAAACGGGTTGAATTATTTGAGTTACTAGAAATTGATTTGGAAAAAAATTGAGTTTTATTTGATTATTGTTAACTTAGGTTTAAATTATTTAAATAATTTAATAATTAATTTAAAAATTTTACTAATTTAATTGATTTTAATTAAAATTTTATTTTTAAAATTTTAATATAAATAAATAATAAAAATATTATAATTTATAATTTTATTAAATTTAATTGAACCTACTATGCTGAATTCAAACAACTAATTAAATTAAGAGTAAGATTTAAACATGAAAACAAAATTTAATTGAGTTCAATTAAAATATTAAAAATTAAAATTTCAAATCAAATCGAATTTTGTTTTAAACTCGAGACTTTGAGATCCGACCAATCACAAACAATACCGAAATCCGAAAGCTTGAAGGTATGATTTAGATTTTCATCAAACGACTACCAACTACGCGTAAGTCCTCGATCCCGTCCACTTAACATAATAAAATAAAATAACCCGTAATAATAATAAAAATAAAAAACAGGCTTAATATAATAAGTTTTGCAGGCGGCCACTTTCGGCGAAAATCAGGTGATTTTCGTACAGAGAACGGAAAAGCATGGGACCCACAACAGATTAACATTAACCCAATCAGACTTTCTCAACCGAGGCCGGTCCACCCGTTTATAAAATACCGCCACCACACCTAATCATAAATTCTCCTCTCATTTGTTTGCTTTATACCATCTCCGTTTCGGCTTTCTTCGTTCTTAATCTTTTCCTTTTCTTTCCTACCCAACCAAAGTTCCTTCAGGCATTCAAATCCCCCTTCCCCAATAAAAGGAGGATCTGAAATATCTTTGTAGGTTCGATCCCTTCTCTCGCTTTTAATTGTTCCTTTTCTTTTGTATTTTTATTTGCGTTGGTTTGATTTTTTGATCTACGCTGGATGGGTCATAGGTTTCACGATGGCATCAAAACGGATCTTGAAGGAATTGAAGGATTTACAAAAGGATCCTCCTACATCTTGCAGTGCTGGTATTGCATTTTATAAATAAAAAAATCCCCCTTTCGCTGTTTTATTTTTTTTTCAAATATTGGTTTTTTTTTTTGTAATATTCCTGTAAGACCATAGATTCCTTGGTATAAATGTTTTCATATTTAAGTCGAGGATTAAAAAAGATCTGTTTGATATAAGTATCTGTGATTTAAAAAAATAAAATAATTGTAATATTTTTTTGCGATTATCTAGAAATTATTGTAATTTCGTGTTTGCTTGCTGCCGACATACGGGAATGGATAGCTGAGCTGAGGTAGTGTTTTTGCCTCATAATCTGTTGGTTTCTCAAATTGTGTTCTTTTAAAGACCAATACAATTATAGCATCGAAAAAAAAAAAAAGAAATAAAATTGTAAAATTTTAAGAGCGTTCTTAATAACGTTTTAGTATTTCAGTATTTTTAAATGAAACTTTTTATGAATTAAATGTGTGTTGAACTGGAAGTAGTCCTGATTTTTTATATTTGGTCACAGATTATAACATGTCTAAACGATAGGTTGTGTTTGATTCTTATACATGTATTTATTGTCTTATTATGTTTTCAGTTGATGTTGACAAAGGCATGTGACACATTTTATCGCTCCTTAAACATCGGTGATAAAGACTGCATTTCATCATGTTATCGCATCATCAATTGAAGTCTGCCACTCCAAAAGATAGAATAGTGGAATGGAAGGGAAAATATATATTTTTTAATTTTCCCATGATGGATGTTTTTTTTCCCCTTTGGCCTTATAATAAGAGGAAGGAAAATGAAAACTTTGATATTCATTATTATGTCAGCTGATCCTCACACTGTATCTGTATGTGATATGTGCAAAACAGGCATGATATGGTGAAGTAGGAAGGAAACCCTTAGTTTGGTGCTTCCTCTTTCTATTAGGTAGTTAAAGACAATAGGCTATTGCAATTGTCTTAATTTTCTGGAGTTTACAACAAGTTGATGAACCGTAATGCTAAACTGGGTCTGTTGTCTAGTTTATTGGGCTTACCCTTCCTAGGGATCCAAAGCTTTTTTAGTTGACTGGTTTTTTTTTTTTTTGTTATATGTTCTTTTTGGAGTAGCTAAGAATCGTGACTGAATAGCAGAAAAATAGTTTTCTCATTTGATGAATTATTATCTAGCGTCTAGGTAAGTAATGTGATACCATTACCATTTTTCTTGTCTTTATATATTGCATACTGAATTTTTTATCAGCATGATGATATCCATATTTTCGCAAGATGTCTTGCATGTTTTCTTGTGTTGTTTGCCCTCATGTTTTTTGGCAATTGGTTGTATGTACAAGTGTTCAAAGAGTATCATCTGACAATGTTGCAGGTCCTGTTGCCGAAGACATGTTTCATTGGCAGGCAACAATCATGGGTCCACCAGACAGTCCTTATTCTGGGGGTGTTTTCCTAGTGACAATTCATTTTCCTCCAGATTATCCCTTTAAGCCCCCAAAGGTACTTTTTATATGTAATTTTTCTTTACCACCATTTGCAAGTGTATGCAAAATTTCTCTTTTGGTTCAATGCTTTAAGACTTTGATCATTCACTTTTATTCTGTGTTAAAAGCTATCTCTATAATTCAGTATTCCAGTTGCATATTTACACTATTTGAAATGTCCTCGCCACCATCATTTCTCTCTCATCTCCTCTTTATCAATTTTTTAAGAAATTAAGGGTTGTGCTTTTAGAATATATATTTCTTTCTGGGTTACTTGTTTCATGCTACATTGCATACGAAAGCAATTGATAATATATGCCCTTGGAGAGTGAGAGATGCTTTAATGAGCATAATTGAAGCCTTCATTGTCATGTTACTCTTAAGTGCTTCTTCCTTTCCAAATGCTGGTCCACCTGATGGCTTAAAAGCTTAAATGAAAATAAAAAATACATGAAAACTTGGAGTGCTATTAATAGGTCATAAATATTCTCAAAAGCTTGAAACGGCAGAAAATATATGTACAATGAAAACTGGTGTTGCACTGGGTTGGTAGATTTTTTATATTTGGCTGACCGATTGCATTGTAAGAATTTAAGTAGCTTAACACAAAATTATTAAGGCTAGAACTGACATAGAGTGTGTATTGCTTCCTTCTCTCTTGTTTCTGTCTCTCTCTAATGTTTTCCATTTGATAATGGGTTTTGCAGGTGGCATTTAGAACAAAGGTATTCCACCCCAATATTAACAGCAATGGAAGCATTTGCCTAGACATCTTGAAGGAGCAGTGGAGTCCTGCGCTAACAATTTCTAAGGTGATTATCCTCTAAATATCTTGATATTCCTATTTGAAACTCCTCTCATAAATTTGGCATCAAGGGTGACAAAAATGGATCCAACCTGAATGAGCCACCCCCATCATGGCCAAAACCTAAAATACAAATTAACAACCTGAATGCAAACCCCATAAACCTGAAATAGGAATCCCCTAGGCTAAACCTGACGAGTGATGACCATCTGTAGCAAAGCTAGAGTGGTAGAATCCAACCCAATGCCTAAAATGAAAACTCACTCTGTAGTTATGTTTTTTGGCTACTATTTTTTAATTGGAGTACCAACCTTTTCATTTGCAAATTGTCTGTTTCATCTTTTTAATTGGTCAAAACCTTTCAACGATTTTGTTATTTTAGGTATTGCTATCAATCTGTTCTTTGCTGACGGACCCAAATCCCGATGATCCATTGGTGCCGGAGATTGCTCACATGTACAAGACAGACAGGAACAAGTACGAGACGACTGCAAGGAGCTGGACCCAGAAGTATGCCATGGGCTAAACGAGCTTTGGTGTGTGCGAGGAGAGGCCCTATGTGTTTTTTTTATATATATTTTTTGCTTTTTTCTAGTTCTATGTATGAACGTGTGTTCTGTCACTTAAATCCTAAAATGGACTAAGGAGGCCCATAGCATGCTCTTAGTTAAAAAAAGAAACGCAGATGTCGCTTTCTGTTGTATGGATAATGTAACCTTGGAACAGAGAAATTTGTGTCCTGAATCTGAAAGTTTTTTCCTACACTAGGATAAAATAAAATCTTTATTCCTAATAAGAGTACTTTTAATCTTATTTACTTAAACAGGTACTTCATTGCACATCAGCTTCATTTTTCCTTCCCACTCCTGGTTCTTCAATTTTTCTTCCCTTTCTCTTTTTCCCCAATCCCTACCGTCACAGAAATATCAGAGCCAATCAATAGAAAATCAATCGAAAGTCAGAAGAGTCTTTATAGAAAAGCCTGTTGTCTCGCTGAAGAAACTTGGTCCTTGATTTCCACTTTCGGTCTTGGTTTCACTCTGACCTTACACCACAGCCACGGTCATCGCCATCCTACCTGTGTTAGGAAGCAAGGTTGAAGACTGGGCTTTTTTTGTCAAGAGTTAAAAGGAGTGGTGTTTTCTCAGGGCCGCCAAAAAAATTCCTTTGTCCCTCTGATTCCCATGCTGCACTACCGAAATGAAAAAAAAAAAAAACTATTTTACAGCTCATCCTTTAATCCAAAAGTGAAGGAGTGGAGGGAGGAGAGTAAGGGGCACACATATCGACAACAAAGGATGGAATTCAATTAGTGGATGTTTTATGGTGAACTGGAGTCATAAGATTAATTGCATTACTGCCATTAGCTTTGCTGTAACGTTCCGTTGCAGGAGCAAAGAATCTTATACAGAGGCTAGGTGCTCTGTAACCCCAACATATTTCCTTTCTTCGTTTACTGTTCCTCACTCCAATTAAGAAATTATATAATCATGGAATCATATAAATGATTTAAGATATGGAGGGTGGGACATCTGATCTTAGTTACAAGGATAATATTTTAATAAAGATGAAAATTAAACCCAGTGGGAATATAGGATTTTTTTTTTTTTTTTTTGAGTTTGTATACAGTGAAGATGAAAATAAATTAAAATGATTATGTGGTATGAAGTATTCCATTTAAATAAATAAGATTAAAAGTACTTTTATAAAAAAATAAAAAATTTTATTATATATTAATGTAAGAAAAAATTCATAATCTCAAACATCACTCCGTCTACCGCCGCCGTTCTATTTATTTATTTGTTAGTAGAGTTGTTATTACTTATAAATAAAGTTATACCAAAGTTGTTTCTATTAACATGGGAACTTAGAAAAGAGAATGGAATGGGATTCTATAGACGAATGAAATAACTGACAAGTTATTTTTTTTTTCTTGTTAAACAATATGAGATTCATACAAAATATCATATTATAAGAAAGAAATGAATAATTGATCGAAGAAGCAATAGGCAAATATATAATTTTTTTTTTTTTGGTTTCAAGGGGGTGAGCCCTACAACATAGTCAAATATATAATTGATTGAAGCAGTCGGTTGCTTCAGTTTTTTTTTTTTTTTTTAGCCATTTTTAATTTTTGGGCTTGTAATACATTTTTCTCTACCTTTGAGCCCATTAACTGATACACACTGAGAAGTACCTTGGAAATGCAACTCTTAAAAGTTCCTTTCGCCTTTTTGGAAAAGTTCAAGTAATCATGCTATACTTCATATCATATGATTACTGGATTATCTTTATTCAACGTACAAATCATGCACGGTTAGATCAGAATTTCCTCAGATCAGGCATTCATTATAGATATATTAGTTTGTTAATGGCAGTGGCTGATGTGAATTTTACGTACCATATCATATCATTGGTGGAGAAAAGAGTGCTTTTCTAGTAGTCTAAATTAACCCTTGTGAATGTGATAAGTAGTAAAAATGGAAAAGCTAATTAATTTCAACTGAATAAAATTAATCCTACTAAATATTAAAATCTTCCCTGCATAAAAAAAGTCCATCCATCTGCCAAGTGTGTCCTAGTAGAAGTTTGAGGTATCCTTTGGGCGCAATTGCAGCGCAGGCAGCAAATCTTATATATTTCGAGCTGCTGGTTACTTGACTTGTTCTAGGGCCAATTCCTATCTAAACTGTATGCAAAATAATGCCTGTTGTTAATACGCTACCAGTACCAGTAATTAACCATTGTTTCATCAATCAAAAGAAGCCAAATTTATCGCCGGCATTGACGACGCCTTTCTGTTGAACCCCCCAGTGTCGCTTTCTTTTGGCATCTTTCTCGAGAAGCTATATACAGCCTCTCGACAGGGCCTTCATGATCCATGCCCACCATCCATGCAGCTTTTTTTAGTCAACTTAATTTGGGGGTGGCCTTTGCATTGAGGAAAACAATAGTTCTATAATTCTGCTGATCATATTATATATATATATATATATATATAATATGTATATCCGGAAAACCAGGCCTTAAATTCACCTTCTCATCTCAATAATCAGTCTTGGTTGGATAGAAAATTGTTAATTAATGTCCACTACCAGAGCATTTTTCGTTTCTGAAAGTTGACCTCATATCTATGAAACAAATAGAAGAAAGCCGCTGCCAACTTTATTATATGAAAAAGAAAAAACCAAGAAAAGATAGAGAATATTTGAACTGTTTCAACTTTTAACCAAACAAATTATAAATTAATTAGTATTTGCTACTTATTTAAATGGTTTCAGATGTATCTCAAAATTTTTTTTTCATGCTATCACAATTAGGTTTTGCTTATAAAAATTCATTATTATATATTGTTCATATAATTTTTTAACTCCATCAACGAAATTAAAAGATTGACATGAATTTTAATTTTTTTATTTTATATTTTTTAATATGCCTTGAGAAGTATATCATCTATTAATTTCGCTTATAAAATTTAAAAGTTTCATTATCAATTAATCAAATATATTTACTCCCGCTGTGATTTTTTTTTTGTTACATATCTATCACAGTTCACAAGCCAGTAAGCCACAAGAAGGAGAACGATTGTAAGAAGACCTGGAAAGTAGACTTGCCTAGGAATGCAGACATTAAAAGTATATAAATATAAAAAATATACCGATTCATTGAACTTTATGTGTATCTACTTAATCATGTTTTAAAGTATTAGAACATAGTGACCCATGTCGTTTTTTGTCTGAGTCTAAACTTGGCAAAAATCTCAGTCTAAACTCTCTCTAGCTAACTCAAGATTAAATACAAACAAATGGGTCGTGGCCACGAGTGAAGGAGATCAGCATATCCATGAAAATCAGGTTAAATTAATTTTAAAAAACAAACCCTAATCTCAGTTTGAATATTGAACTCAAGGTTGTCTCCACTGAAGACAAGGCACAAGATTGAGAATCGCAAACTGGCGACTTCCCCACACACACACACAGTTCCACTATAAATAATTATAGTTTCTCTTTTTGGTGAAAATTTAGGTGTCGAGTTATGAAGTTTGCCACTTTGGTGCATGGAACTAAGTTCATAAAAGCTGAGCTGCAGTGTGCAAGGTGCCCATGAAAAGATATTTAGGTAATCAATTTCTTATTCATAGCTTAAATCATTGTTGATATATTATGAGTTTATTGATATAAACTTTGAAGCGGTCTCATGGGAGCCATTTACGTTTGCCACACAAGATGGCCAATCACTTCATTTTTGCTACATTGTGGAGAAAACAGAACTGAAATTGGATTTTTAAGAGAAACTTCTTTAATTTAATGAAAATTTATTGAACAAAACAGGCCTTTGGGATTGGGATATTGGGTTGATAAAAAAAAATCACGTACAATCTGATGATCGTGCCAAGTAGTAGGGAATGAAAATTATGATTTACATCGTTTTTTAGTACAATAAATAAAGGATAATTTTTTTTCCCCTAGCTTGGTCAACAATGAAGAATTCCCTTTAATTTTAATGGCTTTTTCTTTTTTGAAATTATAAAAACCAATCATTTAAACCAAACCCATTGATTCTCCCACCTCATAACATCAAATGGTGGGAATATAAATATAAAAGGAGAGAACAAAACAGTGAAACATGCATGTTCTTCCACCAAAACCAAATCCCTCAATTCAATGTGCAAAAAGGAAACTGCAAATTGAAGCAGTGGAGTTTTGTTTTCTCTCATTTTCAGAGCAATTTCGGGTTCCAAACCCAACCACACCAAAAACAAGTGTGTAGTGACACAACTCCATTGCCCATACAAACAGAGAACCTCTCTCCATAATAATCCAATAATTAATAAATTCTTCTTCCAGTCAAAGGCCACATCATCTCCACATGGTGGGAGGGAAGCACACGTGCCTCTCTTTGGTTGTAGAGAACGCGTAAACAGCGCCGGTCACCGCTTTTTCAACTGATCAGTGTCAATGGGACCCATCGGGCTAAGGCCGGTCGCCAACTGTCTGCATATCTCGAGACAAACTGCGTCCCCATGGGGGCCGGTTGCTGCACCCATAGCCTTTTCCTAAACCCTTTTTTCCACCCATTATGATACCTGCATCTTACTCACTAGATTATTAATGCACAGACAAATAAATAAAACTCTCCAAAGACAAAATTATAAGTTCAAAGCATTGTTATTTTTCCCAAAAATTAGACAATAATTTCAACCTACTCACAAATGAAATAGGGATGATATATAATGAACTAAGAAATATTTATTTTTTGAATTTTATTAACGAGTGTTTTAATAAAATTCTTTAAGATTAGTTAATATTTTATTTACAGTAATATTTTTAATTAAATATGATAGTTACCAATTAATATGTTGATTTTCAATGTATTAAAATAAAATATAACTTAATATAGTAATTTTAAAGAGTGATTTAGGATTCTAGTTAATAAAACCTTTATGTTTATTCTAGTAATCATACTATTAAAAGGTTGAATATATTATAAGTGATGTATATTTTGTCAAACTTTGAAAATATCATAAAGTCGATATTTATTAGTTCAATTTATATGTCACATACACTTGTCTTTAATGCGAAGGCAATGTGATTCTCTTTGAACATACTTGACCTAACCACATGATGCCCCCACGTCTCTTTGAAGAGGAGAATATTTATTATTTTGGAGTTATTCAGTTTTTTTTTTAATTTTTTAATTTTTCAAAATCGAGAAAATCAACATGTGAACTCACTTGCTTAGCTATAATATTACTAGCAATGAGTCACAATGTATATATAAGAAGAGAGATTAATTTATGCAATATAAAATTAAAAAAGTTTTACATGTTTTTAATAATTAATTTTAATAGATTCAAAAAATAAAAAAATAATTTAAGCTATTAAAATCAATGATTAAAAAATATATAAAAAAACTTTAAAAATGTTACAGTATGTATATATAATCTTATTCGTAATTTTAGATAGGTTGCTGTTTCTTTGGGTTTCATTAATAAAGCTTTACAATGCCGAAAAAGATTTTGAAAAAAAATAAAATAAAATAAAATCAAGGGTTTCGTGAGTGAAATAGTGTGAATAAATGAAGTTTAATTTTTGTAGGATTGTTCAGAATTCCAATAGCGGCAAGATCTCTCGGAAGCTTCAATCGTATCCTATTTATCCTCATAAATTATTGGGTAAACTCATTCTTGTGAGTGAATGTCTACTTAATTAGATAGATGCTCTTCATCTTTCCTATCTTGCCCTTCTATTTTTTTTTTCTTTTGGTTCCTAAAATATTAGGACCTACAAAACTAAAATAAAAAAGAAATGAAAGACATAGAAGGTGTTTGAAAGTAATAGCTAGTATTTATGCAAGCTTTTCCTTTTTGGTAATCTCCAGATAACTTATAATGCATGGTATACTTCCATAGAAATGTAATTTTTTTTCTTTTTCTTATATTTGTGTATTTTAAGTTTATGGGCTGCCAGTTAAATTAGGGCAATAGCTAGATTTGAAAATTTTAAATAAAACATGATAATATAATATAGCCTTAAACAAAGTAGAATAGATTTTTTTTTCCTTTTTTTTTTTCTTTGCTTTGTTGGTAGAAGAGATTTTTGAGATATTTGACCCATTTTTTGTTAAAAATTTTTTTGACCCATTTTAATCTCCTAAAAAAAGGGAAAAAAACTTACATGAAATTTTATAAGTGAAATTTATAAAATTCTTTATAAGAAATAAGTAAATAAAAATTATAATTAAAAATCAAAATCGATATATTAAAAAATCTCGTCACATAGATCAAACGTATAAAATTTTAAAAAATTTTAAAAAATTTTGATATATTTATTAAATGAACTTTTTTAATAAAAATATTAATAAAATTTTAACCGTTGAATAAGTATCAATTAAATTTGAATTATAAACAATATTTTTAATAATTTTTTTACATATTATTAATTTTCACATTAAATTTTATTAAATTTTATTTATTATTTTTAATAAAAATTTTCACAAACTTTATCTATCAATCATGTAAATTTTATCAAAAAAAGGGAAGCCTATCGCATATGATTAGAATTCTTAACATGTTAACATGGAAGACAAACTCTTCATTTAAAAATTAAAGATAAATCCACGCAATAAATGATTTTGCAGACTATGTATACAATTGCTATTACACAACTCTAAAAGAAAATGAAAATTAAATATACAAATGTCCCTTCCTACTTTAATAAAAAAAAATACTAATTTTAAGCAATTTTTTAATATATAAATTTTATAAATATTGTCTTAAAATTAAGTATTGTTTAAAATATTATATAAAATTATTTTTTTCAATATATTAAAATTAATAAGTTTAGTTGTCAATCACCATATTAATAAAAAAATATTATTATGAATAATGATTTAATTAATTTTTAAAAAAAATCTCGTTAGTAAAAAATTTTGAAAAAATTGCTTCAAAATCTGATGTATATACGTAGAACAGAGCCATATATGCAATTACAAGTATAACTAGAAATACAAGTTAATTTATATCCAATTATAAGTATAACAAGTAATAGAAATTAATTTAAGTAGAGACAGAAAAGACACAGATGACGAGAGACCAACATCTCTTGCTTCAAAATGAAGCTTGTGAGTTGTTTTTCACGGAAGATTGTAAAAGTAGGAGTAACAAATTAATATTTTATTGCTGATTTCATATTTAATTTATTTGTCTTTTAATTTTGGTTCCATAAAAGCCCGAGAAAAGTTGTTTGTTCTAAAAAAAATGCATATAACATACGCAGAGAGCAGACCGACATTGGTAATAAAGCTTCAACGTTATGTGGGTGGAGGTGGCCCTTCTTTTTAGAATTAATAGATCTTTTCTACTCAATCATATTATTATGTTTTGGGATTAATTTAGAAACCTGGGGATTTTAACATGGTTTTTTCCTCTCTGTTTTCCCCGGTTTTGATACTACTTTGATCATACTTTTTACTGTAACAGATCAGGCAGGCGGGCAGGGTATCGGCAAAAAGGGAGGATGAGTAGCCGGTAACACTGGAACCAATGGCTTCTGGGGCTTGATGCAGAAGTAACTTAATCATGAATAACAAGGAGATGATTAGAGTTTGGTGATTAATAAAAGAATCAAACAAATTAGGTCTTGGACTTGATGCTCATTGACTTATACCCCGCTTTGTCTCAGCAAAAAATTACCAAATATATGTAACAAAAAACCAAAGTTGATGTTTTGCACTGTTAGAGAAGCCATACAAACGCCAATTTGGTCTGATACCGATGATTTGTCGTGTATTTCCTTAGCTGTCTTTTTTATTTTTTCTTTTTTGATTTATGGTTGGTTCACTTGGCTCAATGGGGAACTGGGGAAAGGAAGGACCGGACTCCAAGGAAACAGCTCATTTTTGTTTTGATTTTTGTCTTTGTTAACCCACATATGATTTTAATCTCGCTCTAACACTAGGGATCTTTTAATATCTCTATCTTGCTGTATCTAATTGCCCCTGGAGAATAACTCGTTATCTAAGGCGAAAATAACTCATCATTTCAACTGCAGCTTGATAAATGCACTTCATTATTAGTATGATAGATATTTAGCAAAATAAACAAAGGTTTGCGGGTTATGTTTAATACATAAGATTATAATAAGAGAATATGATGACATTATAAATATGATTAGATTAAATAATATCATTTTATTTTTTGTGTGATTTGTACAATGATTAAGATAAGATAATTTATTTATTAATCAAAATTATTCTTCCTCAAAATTTATATAATTTAAATTATTAATATAATTTTTAAGAGTATAATAAGACATTAATCTCATAGATTAAAAATAATTATTCTCACTATAAAAAGATTAAATCATCTTATATCAAGATAATGATAATTCTCCTTATAATTCTATTCATTTTAATTATATATAAATCAAATATAATATAAAATTATTATTATACTATCACATCCATTGTTCTATACATCAAACATGATCTCAATTTTTAAGATTAGTAAGTAAGTGTCTTTAAGAGACTTTTTTGTTTTTATTTGGAGAAGAAAAGCTCTAATAATCATTGAATCAAATATATAATAATATATAAGACACTATTAAACTCTAATAATTTTTAATTTTTAATACATTAAATAAAGTCTAATTCAAAACAATACATTAAGTAATGATACTATTTAATATAATAATAAAAGATACTATTTAATATAATAATAAACTAAAAGTGCCTACTCGACATCGTTAACAAAATCAGATTAGACACTTGATACAATAACTACATGTAGTAGTTCCATCAAAAGATAAGCACTTTGCTTTCCCAAAAACACATTAGCATTGCCCTTGAGTACAGTGATATTAATTTCTAAGGATTGAAATAAAGAGAGCATGAATTTCATATTACTACATTTTTTTTTTAATTCAACCCTCAAATGATTGAAATTATTAAGGCTTTGTCTATGTACTATATCCGACCAAAGCTATCTACGCATGACAACACACATACGATAAAATAAAATAAAATAACAAAATATTAAATCATGTGTCCACAGACCCGATAGGATCGCATTTCAGGATGTATAAATTGTTACTTGTTAGACTTTTCACAAATGATTTAAGTTTGAGAATTGGTTGGGACAAACAAAATAAGGTTTCTAACTATGATTTGCCAAATTGAGAAGGGAGGCTGAGAAATGAATGGCACATGCGGGTAGTGGGAGTTCTTAAAAAACCATAATAAAAAGTCCTAATGTCGTTTTCCAAGAATTTCATGTGACAAGCAATGTTAACATTGTACGAACAAACATCGTCACCACCTTCCCTTTCCCATATCATGAGCTCCATATATATAGTTTCTGAGATTTTTCTTCTGCACGCGTGAATCCTGATTTCACTATATTGACTGACCGCGAAAGAAATGATATATATATATATATATATATATAGATGAACCAAAAAATCTATAAGCAAAGCGGCAAATTTCCAGAATTCAAAAAGATTGTGATCATATGTTAGCCTGACTGTGATGTTGAGTTTTTAACAAACAATATCAATCAGGCCATCTCTCCTTAATTGATTTTTTTTTCCTTTTATGAACTAAATGTTGAATACAAAAGGAAGGAAAGGCCATGCGAGAAAAGTATTGGATAAAAGAAAACAAAACAGTCGGCTTTTTTGTTCGATGTACCATAGGTGTGGGATGTTTGATTATTGCTTCAGCTTCAAACTAGCTTGTCCCTTACAATTTGAAGGTCAAAAGGATATTCAACAGTAAAACATCCCTGTCTTCCTAATTGTTTAAAGGCAACAAAATTTTTAGGTTAAAAAGCCTCAATTCAATTACATTAACTGAAGTGAAATCAAATAATTAATCAATTATATAAAAAATAGCAATCTAACATGGTTCAGTCCAATTTACCTACATAACGTCTAAATTCGTGAACCTATCGCTAGACATTGACTTGAAGAATTATCACCAATCTTTTTTGTTTAAGTACGATTCGTTACCCGATTGAATCTGTCTTTTTTAAAAAAAACTTTAAGTTTGACTTAAGTATCCTTAAAAAGTAGATTCTAAGCTTGCGAAATCAAAACTAGGTTCGAGAGTACGATTACGTGTGAGGAAGGTTATAGCACCCCCACAATGCCCATCGAAAAATGGTATCAGCTCGATTTTATGTTATCCATTAAACCTTAAAAATTTTATCAAGTAATTAATTATTAAAAATTATTCCTAATTAACTCCAATACTTTTGGCAGAAAATTAAGAACATTCCCTCACCTCAGGAGTATGCAAAAAAATTATTATTTTCTTACAGAGGCTCCGTCGTTGGATTATTTAACGTAAAAAAAATTTCAAGAAAAGAAAAGAAAAAAAATAATATTTCAACCTCTTATAGGGATCTCTTTTATTACTATTAATATTTTTTTAAAAAAAATTCATGTCTTTATTCAAAAAAAATTGATACTTTCAACTTTTTTCCAAAAGCATCTTTCAAAATTTTTATTCCTAAGAAAAATTAATACTTTCAACTTTTCCTCAAATATACCTCTTTTGAAATTTTTATTTTTGAGAAAAATTAATATTTTTAATTTTTCCTCAAAAGTATCTTTTTGAAATTTTTATTTTCGAGAAAAAGTGATATTTTCAACTTTTCTTCAAAAATATTTTTTTGAAATTTTAATTTTCAAAGAAAATTGATACTTTCAACTTTTCCTCAAAAATATTTTTTGAGTTTTTTTTTATTTTTAAGAAAAATTGATGCTTTCAACTTTTCCCAAAAATACCTTTTAAAATTTTAATTTTCAAGAAAAATTTATACTTTTAACTTTTCCTCAAAAATATTTTTTTGAAATTTTATTTTCAAAAAAAATTGATACTTTCAACTTTTTCTTAATTTTTTTTTTGTGAAAAAATTCTTTGAAATATATTTTTTTATTTATTTATCCTATTTTATTCATTCAAAAAAAATTGATTGATAAACAATGAGCAAAATAACACACAAAAAAAAAGGAAAAAAGAATACCAAAACAATTTATGGCTCGACTCAAAAAGCTCACCACGGCTAGGCTTAAGACACAGAAATAGCTCAGTTTGTAGCTCAAATGGCGCGAAGCTGACCTGGGATAAAGGATCGGGTTAAGCAACTGGGTCAGGTCACCCAATGATTGATGCGCGGATCCGTGGAACAAGTTAAAAAGAACCCAGTCTCTTTAGCTAAAATGGCACCATTTTGTTAACACGATAAAAGCTTTCTTTTACGCTTTCTTTTTCATTTCACAGATTCTTTCTTTTTTACAAAAGATGGCTGTTCAGCGAGGGGTTGATGATAAAGGTAATGACAAGATTGGCTGTCAGTGAGGGTTGGCACCTCTACTGTCAGCTTGTGGGTTAATGACTGGCGTATCCTTGTTCTATGTTTGCAGACGTGTTTTTTTTTTTTTGTAGAACAATGGAGCAGGATTCCATTTTGGGCTACTAGGTTACAGTTAGAATGATGGTCGCTTTTGATTGTTTGTTGGAATTGAATTTGGGCTATGGTTGGGTATGCCGCGCATCGCCTTGGTTCCAACGTGATGGATTTACAGATGGTGAGATGCTTTTGCTCTGTTTTCTATTTTTTGTTTCTTGGAGTCTTCTGAGTAATTGCTGGGTATTCTGGATTTTTTTTTTAGCTAGGTGTTTGGTGGCTATGTGACTTTTGCTAATAGAATTAGGACTTAATGGAATCAGACAAAAGAGGCTTTTTGACGGGTGGTGTTGTTTAGGGGTATCTCACAAGAGTCCTTAGTGGTTAAAAGTTTCGACTAGGGGTTGCTGCTTTATGGGTAATGCTAGTTGATGATGCAATGGGGATGTTTTCTCGCTGGCTGGCAATGGCAACATGGTTCGGTGATGGTGGAAATGTCAACATGGATATGACAGTGTGTTAAGAATGGTGATGAAGCTTTGTTCGATTTTCCTTTATGTTTCTTTTGGTTTTCTATATGTGGCTTTGGGGTCTGATTATGGATTGATGGTAGATTGGGGCTGGATAACTATGTAAGGAATATTCAGCTAACAATAGGTTTCCCAGGAATTTACTGATGTTCACCCAAGAATTGCTTGATTTTTTTTTCCTTTGTAATTGCCCCCTTTTGTAGTGTAATTACTATTGTTTAAATATGCATCCAACCTCCATGAAATTCAAGATTAAAACATTATCTGATTGAATGAAAATTTCCTTTATCTCTTTTAATTTCAATTTTAAACTCAACCAGTTTATCCTTCAATTCTGATACAAATTTAAACATAACTATCTATCTCTTGAAGTAAGCCAGACAATTACAAATATTTTGGGTCCAAAGTCCAAAGCAAGCCTAGAACTCAAATCCAAAGCCCAATTCAACCTAAACCGAGATTCGAAGATAACCCAAGATGAAATAGGGTGTCTACAGTTACCTCTCTTTGCGTAATTTTTATGAAACAAAAATTGCGTAAAGACGTAGACACCCATCATAATATTTTTTCAAGAAAAAAAATACTTTGGTGTAGATGAAATCAAGTCTGAAAATGAAATGATCCGGAGATAGATTTGACATAGGTCGAAATCCAAAATAAAATAACCTAGATTGAATCAAAATCTGAAATGAATAACTTGGACTAAGCTGAAGAAGGATTTGGCATAGGTTGAAATCCAAAAAAAATGACCTGGATTAAATCGAAGTCTAAAAAGAATAACTTGGACTAAACGGAAGAAGGATCTGGCATAAGTCGAAATCCAAAACAAAATGACATAGATTGAACGAAAGTCTGAAAAGAATAATTTGGACTAAGCCAAAGAACAAAATAACTTGCATTAAACCCAATCTAAAAAGAATAACTTGGACTAAGCCAAAAAACAAAATGACCTGGATTAACCAAAGTTTGAAGAGAATAACTTGGACTGAGTCAAAAAAAGATCTGGCATAAGCTGAAATCTAAAATAAAATTACCTGGATTGAACTGAAATCTGAAAAGAATAACTTGGACTGAGCCAAAGAATAAAATGACCTGGATTGAACTGAAGTCTAAAGAAAATAACTTGGATTGAGCCGAAGAACAAAATGACTTGGATTAAACTGAAGTCTGAAGAAACTAACTTGGACTGAGCCGAAGAACAAAAGGACCTGGATTGAACTGAAGTCTGAAGAGAATAACTTGGATTGAGCCGAAACACAAAATGACCTGGATGGAACCGAAGTGCAACTTTACAGCAATTATGAAATTTCAAAACTTCAAAGGTTCATGATTTAAAGCATTAAAAAATTTCATAATCGAAAATTCACAATGCAAGTTAAAACTCAAAGATTCACAATTGAGTTAAAAAAAATACAAATTCGAAATTCAAAGGTTTACAATTCAAAGATTTGCAGGATTCAAAAATTCGTAAGAATTTCAAATTCACAAGAATTGGAGATTTATAAGATTTTTAGATTCACAAGAATTGGAGATTTGCAAAATTTTCAGATTTGCATGAATTGAAGATTCACAAGGCTTTAAAATTTGTAAGAATTGGAGATTCACAAAATTTTCAGATTCGCATTTTAAAAAAACTTCTAGAGATTCACAACTAGAATTTCAAAGGTTCTCATTAAAAAATTTTATGATTTCATCCAAAATTTTCAAGATTTTGATTCAAAAACTCTAGGTATTCACATCAATTTTTTTTTTAACTCAAAGATTCTAATTATTAGAGATTATTCTTAGAGGTGTTACAATTCATCTTCATCATTGAAAATGTTTCACAACTTTAAAAATAAAAAATTGGGATGTTTTTCTCGTAAAAAATCTCATCATGAAAATTTTTTTTGAAGTTTCAAAGTTTCAAAATTCCCCTACCAAAGTCAAAATTTTGTATGATAATGATGCGAATGCTTTTTCAATGATGCAGATGCAACAACTCAAATTCTCACAACAATGCAGATGCCATACTTTAAATCATAATTCACATGTTCACTACATGATGCAAATGCATGATTAAACCATGATGCAATGGAATGCAAATGTCACTAATCAACACTATGACATTCTAATTGATTGTGTTAATAAAGTTCTCCAAACTCCACTATCTCACATTTCCTTTTTAACTTTTTAACAGTAACATTTTCATAATCACTTCACCACTTTCGTTAACTGATCCATGTTATTCCAGCATTTGGTCATAACTCACATATTATATTGGTTGATCTATCACCATATTCACCACTTGGGTATCACATTTGCCTTTCCAAATCAACTTCTTAGCCTTCTATCATTTTTTTTCATTTTTTTCCCTGTCATCTTGGATTTCTTTTCAAAGGAATGCATGAATCTTTTATGAATATTGTCATTCATTGATTATCATTTCAAATCATGATAAGCACAATGCAATCATATATTTTCTTGATTTATTCTAGGGATGCAAAAATGAATAAGGGTAAGGTGAATTGAGAGAAAAGGGAATCAATACAAGAATAAGTTTGGTACAAAAATAAATGGATCAAGGAACAAATTTCAAAGCATGTCATGAAGGTAAGTGTATGAATGGTATAACAATGTCCAAACAATGAATATTCAGACAATTTTAACATTAATCCAAGATTCTTTTTCAAAAACTCATTCCATTGACTTTCAAAATTATTTTGAGCTCTCACACTTTGCCCAAGTTTTAGAGGACCTTCAGATGACATTGATCTTCCATATATTAAGTTGTTATTCTGGTTTTCAGCTCAGATGTCTTTATACTCAAATTACCTTTTCAAATTTTCAATTTGAGTCTTTTTTTTTCTCTATTTTTATTTTTATTTTTTATATTTTTATTTATTTATCCTATTTTATTCATTCAAAAAAATTGATTGATAAATAATGAGCAAAATAACACATATAAAAAAAGAAAAAAAAATACTAAAACAACTTATGGTTCGACTTAGGAGGCTCACCACGGCTTGGCTTAAGATACAGAAAATAGCTCAGTTTGTAGCTCAAATGGCACAGAGCTAACCTGGGATAAAGAATTGGGTCGGGTCAACCAATGGCTGACGTGCGGATCCATGAAACAGGTCAAAAAGAACCCAGTCTCTTTAGCTAAAATGGCACCGTTTTGTTAACACGATAAAAGATTTCTTTTAAGCTTTCTTTTCATTTCACAGATTCTTTCTTTCTCTTTATAATTTCTGCTCTATCTTTCTCTAGAAAACTCCATACATTTTCAGATCCTGACAAGATGCCATTGTCGCTGCCGTCGCTAGTCACCATCGACCTCATCACCAATGACCGTTCTAACCTAGTTTTTATCTTGAGGTTTGTTTCAGTCTCCTCTATCACGTAATCTGCTTGGTTTCTTCAAATTGGATTTGCGTAGATCCGAGCTCAAAGTTGTGGTCTTCTCTTTATCTTTTATTGTTTTGATGGTAGTCACCTCTAGGTAGGCTGCCTTTGTTCTTAACTTTCTTTTCCACTGATTTTGAGGACTTGGGCCCCTTTGAAAATGATTTAAATTGAACCCCAAAAAAACTATTCTCCACTTTCATTTCTAACTTCCTCTAGTTTCTAACCTTGCCTTTGTTTTTTTCTTACTCCCCATTTTTATAGGAGATGGCTATTCGATGAAGGGTTGATGATGAGGGTAATGACAAGATTGGCTATTGGTGAGGGTTGGCACCTCCACTGTCAATTCGTGGGTTGATGATTGGAGTATCCTTGTTCTCTGTTTGCAGACATGTTTTTTTTTTTTACAAGACAATGGAGCGGGATTCTCTTTTAGGCTATTATGTTATTGTCAGAGTGATGGTCGCTTCTGATTGTTTGTTGGAATTGAATTTAGGCTATGGTTGGGTATGCCGCGCACCGTCTTAGTTTCAACGTGGTAGATTTGCAGATGGTGAGATATTTTTGCTCTACTTTCTGTTTTTTATTTCTTGGAGTCTTCTGAGTAATTGCTAGGTATTCTAGATTTTTTTTTGCTAGGTGTTTAGTGGTTGTGTGACTTTTGCTGATAGAATTAGGACTAAATAGAATCAAACAAAAAAGGCTTTTCGGTGGGTGGTGTTGTTTAGGGGTATCCCACAGGAGTCCTTAATGGTTAAAAGTTCAGGCCAGGGGTTGCTGCTTCATAGGTAATGGTAGTTGATGATGCAATAGGGATGTTTTCTAGTTGGCTAGCAATGGCAACATAGTTCGATGATGGTGGAGATGTCAACATGGATATGACAGTGTGTTAAGAATGGTGATGAAGCTTTGCTCGATTTTTCTTTGTGTTTCTTTTGGTTTTTCTATGTGTGGCTTTGGGGTCTGATTATGGATTGATGGTAGACTAGGGCTAGATAACTACGTAAAGAATATTCAACTAGCAATAGGTTTCCCAAGAACTTATTGATGTTCATCCAGGAATCACTTGATTTTTTTTTTGTAGTTGCCCCCCTTTGTAGTCTAATTGCTGTTGTTTAAATAGGCATCCAACCTCTATGAAATTCAAGATTAAAACGTTATCTGATTGAATAAAATTTTCCTTTATCTCTTTTAATTTCAATTTTAAACTCAACCAGTTTATATTCCAATTTTGATTCAAATTTAAACATAACTATCTATCTCTTGAAGTAAGCCAGACAATTACAAATATTCTAGGTCTAAAGTCTAAAGCAAGCCCAAAACTCAAATTCAAAGCCCAATTCGAACTAAATCGAGATTCGAAGAGTGTCTACATGACCTACGTCTACGGATGAGAAACAAGATTTACTAATTATAGAGAATTACTAACATACATCAAAACATATCAATCACTCAATAATCAATACTCATAGATCCTCTCAATCTTCTCTAATCTTATAGAGTATTCTCAATCTAAACAAATACATATCTATATGCACTTTTTTAATACAACTAAACACATACTTATATGCACCTATACATCATACCTATATGGACCCTCTTAGTTTCATTTAGTCCACTTACAAACATTCAAACATATATACTTATAAGACATAAATCTTCAGTAGTCTTATGGGGTGCCTATCCCATAAAATCATATAACTTTCTTGCATCTTTTTTTATACCTAACCTTATAGAAACTTCACTTATATATAATATTGTACAAACTTACCTATTAAAAATCTCTCCTTTTATAATTCTTCTACAAGTCAAACTTACCTATTAAGAATCTTCTTTCTTTTAGAATTCTTATTTTCAAGCCTTCTTATTCATCAAATAATATATAACAATTCTCTTATGAGATTTGAGTCATTCTCAATAATCTTCACCTTGACTCAAATTTCATCAAATCATCTGTATTCATGCTAAAAATGCTTGACTCCACCTACAATGAAAGTCTCACAATCATCTTCTCTTGTGTGTCTTCACACTTTATACAAACTGATCCTCAATCCTCAAAATATGAACTTCAACTCTTCTCTTGAATCAATCTCTTCTAAGTTTACCTCTTCTCATGACTCGAACTTTTAGCTTTTTTCATGTCTTGAACCTTCAGCTCTGATACCACTTGTTTGGGATCACCATAACTCTGATACCACTTGTTAGGCTAAAAAACCTCAATCTAATCACACCAACAGAAGAAAAATCAAATAATTGATCAATTACACTATAGACGTTAATTTAACGTGGTTTGATCCAATTGACCTACGTCTACAGATGAGAAATAAGATTCATGAGTTGTAAAAAAATATAAACATACATCAAAACATATCAATCACTCAACAATCAATACTCATAAACCTTCTCAATCTCCTCTAGTACTATATAATATTCTCAACCCAAACAAATACATAACCATATGCACCCTTTTAACACAACCAAATACATACCCATATGCACCCATACATCATACCTACGTAGACCCTCTCAGTCTCCTCTAGTCCACTTACATGTACCATACCTATATGGACCCTTTTAGTCTCTTTAGTTCACTTACAAATATTCAAACATACATATCTATAAGACGTAAATCTTTAGTAGTCTTATGAGGTGTCTATCCCCTAATACCTTACAACTCTCTTATATCTTTTTCTGATACCTAATCCTATAAAGTATTCACCTATTTATAACCATACAAACATTGCCTATTAAGAATCATTTTCCTCTTAGAATTATTCTTCTGCAAATCAAACTTACCTGTTAAGAATTATCTTTCTCTTAGAATTTTTTTTTTACAAGTCTTTTTGTTCATCAAGCAATATCTAACAAATCCAAATAGTTCTCTTATGGGATTTGAGTCATTATTCCCAACAAAAATATGATAACTTATGTTTTTTAGCATTTGGTAATGTAACTCATGGTATTACTTCCTAAATCATTGGAGCTTTTACGTTGAATTAATTGTAAAATCAATGGTGACAAATTGGTGGAATCGTAGGAACATATTTATATATAATTAAGGATTTTGGAGGCTGGTCCAGATGATTCTTCCATATTTTGTCTTGCAAAGCTTGATATCAGGCAGAGAAGTCATGATTGCTGATTCAAGGTGGACGGTGAGTGATGATAATCAGATTGATATTTGGCATAGTAGGCGGCTAAATAAACCTCCTATAAACCGACCTTCAATACCTGCTTTTATATCAGTTCATCCTTGGAAAGTAGCAAGTCTGATTGATGATCAAAGATGAGCGTGGAATGTTGAGATAGTTTCTGAAATTTTTTCTCCAGAAGATGCTGATCAGATCATTATTCATATTCCTTTGGGTCGTCGGTGTGTGCCTGACAAGCTCATTCGCAATGACGATCATTGCTGGGACAATTTGCAATGAAGTCTGCATATTTTGAAGCAAGGAAGATTTTGGGATGGGAAGAATGTCCATATGAATTTTGCATTCCTATCTGGCAATTAGTATGGTCTGCTG
The DNA here is from genome assembly GCF_002303985.1 of Durio zibethinus. Next base: position 6,988,563 of record NW_019167838.1, on the reverse strand, counting down.
AGTGAGAGGTATTCAGATGAATAATAACTGTTGTTTTTGTAGCAATCTAAGTGAATCTCTGTTCTGTCTCTTCATTGAGTACAAATTTAGTTGTGAAATGTGGAGGGATTATACTAAGAACGGGAGAGCAGGCTTGGGTATGGTGGATATGGATATGGATGGCTCTGTTATTTTGTGTGCTGTGACTAAGGTTTGATCATGTGATGATCGAGTCCCCTTCATGCTGAAATGCAAGCGTTGTTGTTTGGAGTTAGGATGACCCAAGGTCATGGTCATAGTGGAGTGTGACTCATATTTGCCCATTTCTGAAATCACAAAGGCATAATATATATCATACATGATGGGATGGATGGTGGTAGCTTGATTTGGCTTCATGTAATGTATCTTGTCAGTTTAATCGCACTAAAGAATGGCTAATTATTTAGCACAGCTAAAATTGAGGGCGATATTGGAAACCAACCTATCTGGCCGGGATCACTTCCAAGTTTTCTTTGTAATATTGCTGCTACTTGATAATTAATCAATGTTATCTTCTTAAAAAAAAAGTATATTGCATTATTGGGCCATTATTTATGATTATGAAATTATACTAATAATGCTATTTTTCAGCCAATGTTCTTTTTTGAATTTTCAACTACTTTGTTTAGGAAAGTCTAACGTTGTAAGCAAAAAGTAGGCGATGGAGAAAAAAAAATTAGAAAAAAAAAAAGAGACCTATTTTCCTTTAACTGTTATTTCAAAGAAAATAATAGGTTTATCTTTTCATGTTTTAAAGAAAATTGTGTTTTGTTTAAGAAAACAAAATTGTTTTTTTTTTATAAAAAACAGAAGATTTCTCAACATGTAAAAAATATTTGATTGAAAAATAAAAAACATAGTTTAAAAAATAAAATTGGGGCAAAATTAGAAAAAAATTTCCATTGTTTACAATAAAAAATACTTTGGAAAAATAAAAATGTGAAAACACCATTTAAAAAAAAAATTCCCTCCATATTATAAATCATCAAAAATATTGAATTTTTTTAGTCACCATAAATGCAAGAATTTTTTTAAAAAATATTTTTTATAAAAATCTTTTCCAATCATAATCTATTTTCATGTTGAGAGGTTTTGCTTTCATATTTTTCATCATAATTTTAAGGGTATAAATGATACATTTGTATTTATAAATTATTCAAGTTTGATTCGAATAAAATTTAAATTCAGTTCAATTATTATCGAATCGAGCTCGAACTCGAATAACTCGACTCATCAATCTAATCGAGTTCGAATTTTTGTATACTTGATTCGAATAGCTCACAAATGTAATCAAATTTTTATATGTAACTAAATTTTTATTATTTTAATTAATAAAATATTTTAAAATCGAATTTGAATTTAAATACAAATAATCAAACTTTCATTAAATATAAAAATTAAATTTATTTTTACATATTAATTGAGTCTAATCGATTAAATTCAAGTAGTTTAATTTTTATATTGAATTAAATTCAAACTAAAATAAAATAAAATTCAATCAAATTTAAACTAAATTTTAAATCTTAAATTTAAATCAAATTCAAACTCAATAATATATGAATTCGAATTTAATTTATTACATCTTTAGTCTTTTTATCTTTTAATGTCGAGGGGTTTCAAATATAATAATCACGTCTAACGTTCTCGAAATGAATAACAGACGAAAACCTTGTCTCTACGTAAAAAGGCAATAAAAATTGTAAAAAGCAATTTTGTTACAATTTGATGGAAATAAGGGCGAGTGTGATTTGAACTTTTAGAACGTGTGCTACACCGACCTAAAAGATGCGTGGGAAACGCATGTCTTGATAGTTGAAACAACGAGAACTGAAAAAAAAAAAAAACGCACAGACGTACAAAACTGATTTTATAACTGGCGGCGAATTCTAGGTTGCTCGCCACGTTAGTTCTAGCTGTTAAACAAAAAAATAACACCCAAAAATTTACATGATTAAAGAAAAACACTAGCAGCGGTGAGTAGGAAATTCCGAACAAGCCAGCAAGAACTCAAGTGTTCTACACTTCAGATTACCAGAGTACCCTCAAGTCATTGACTTAATTATCTAAAAATTAATTAGTCATTAAGGTGCCAGATTAGAGGAACAAAGCGCGATTAACAGAGGGACGAGACTTTAAGTGGTAGAAGGTGAATGGGGTGTTTTGTCTAATCAAACAATTTGACCGACTGAGCCGGGCATCTTGAGCCCTACGTCATTGGCATCATGTAATTCGAGACTGAGTCAGCAGTCTATGGAGCTCTCTCATTGGGCCGAAGTTTACCTGTGGAACCCACATCTCTACGTGTCCCAATCGGATGCCATCATCCAGATGCAGCGAATTCTACCTCACCGGAATCTTTTATTGGAGACCATCCACTGCCTGTGATAACAAGTACATACTCCATGCTAATCGTCGATGACTATAAAATTAGACATATTACATACACCTAAAAAAAATTTTTTTCCTTTAATAAAATTAGTAATTTAAAAAAAAATTACTAATTATAGGTTAATATTAGTATACTATAATGAGGATTTTCCAATTTCGGCTGCTGGGATCCTATAAAACAGCAAATTCTGGGACTCCACCGCAACCAAAACTCCACTTCTCATACATCTTACTACTTTACGCCTACTATCGTTGAAATATTTTTGCACTCCGTACAGTTTGTTTTGAATACCAGTACCACCATCCCTTTCTTTCTTATCCTTTAGTGTTTGAAGTCAGATTTGCTTTCGTCTCTCATCAAATGTGAAGCAGATTTGAGGCTTTTTTTGCCAGATTTTTTATCAGGAACGGTGACTAGTATAGAAACTTCCTGGTAATTTGTTTCCCAAAAGAAAATTACTGGAGGCCGCAGTTATTCACTCTCCTTTTCTTCTGGGTTCAGTCTCTCCTTTTATATCTGTTGCTTTCTAACAAATCTTTAGAGTAGTGAGATTTTTTCTTTTTTCAGCCTCTGCCGGGTCTTCCTTTGTTGAAGGCTCTCTCTCTCTCTATCTCTCTCTTCTTCCCTTATTCCAATCTTTAATAGTGTTTTTGAAACCTTTGATACCTTTTGGCAGATTTCTGATTCAGCCATGTCTTTGTTATCTCTTTCCACGGTTTAAGCTTCTCTTTCAAGGTTCCCTACCTTTTTCCCACTTTATTCTTGTACGTCGCTCGACCCTTGTTCTCTTCCTTCTTTCTATCGATGCCAATGGACGGAATCTGAGACCACCAAAACAACACAACCCCAAAAAGAGAAAAAAAAAATCAGCAAAGCTAAAGATGGACCAAAGTATCCTATGTCCGATCAAATACACCGAACACAAAATCGTCACAAAAAAATTCAGAATGACGTCCTTGAAGCCCAAAAAACCATCTTCCGGTTATGACCGTACTCACAACAACAATACCCCCGACGTTCCCAGAATCGTACGGGTATCCATTACGGACCCTGACGCAACGGACTCTTCAAGCGATGAGGAAGCTCACTTCTTTGGTCGCCAGAGAGTGAAGCGCTACGTCAACGAGATCAACATCGAAGCCGCTTGCAAAGCCACCACCGCCAACAACATTTACAACAGCAACCGCAAGAGGACGACCGCAGCCGCCGACGTCACAACAGCCTGTCTTAGACCACTCAAGCTTTCTTCAACCAACGGAAATGGTAGGAAGTTCAGGGGAGTACGGCAAAGACCGTGGGGAAAATGGGCGGCGGAGATTAGAGATCCTGCTCGACGTGTACGGCTGTGGTTGGGTACTTATGATACTGCTGAAGAAGCAGCCATGGTTTATGATAATGCAGCAATCAAGCTTCGAGGACCTGACGCTTTGACCAACTTCGTTACTCCTCCTGCGAAGCAAAATAATGAAAAGTCCGAAAAAATTAACGTGGATTCGGTTTCTGGGTACGAATCAGCGGACGAGTCATCTCACAATCTTTCTTCTCCAATTTCAGTTCTTAACTTTCGAACTCAATCAAGTGAAGAAACAGCAGTCGAACAAGAAAAACCGGTTCAAGAACTCCGAGAAGAAGATAGTAAGCGGCCGCCGGTTCAGGAGCAGCTGGTTTCAAGCGAATGCCAAGGGGAAAGTGAAACAAACTTGCCCGATGATTCGGGAGATTATTTGTCACTTGATTTCCCTTTTCTCGACGAGTCTTTCAACATCCCAGTTCCTGGATTGTCGCTCTTTGATGAGACTGCGACGATTTTGCCAGACAGTAGCCTGTTCAGTGGGGATTTTAGTGACATGTTACTCGACACGTCTCAAAAATCGTCATCATCTATTTTACAAGTGGAAGATTACTTTGAAGACATCGGCGATTTGTTCTTCTCAGACCCTCTTGAGGCACTATGAGAGAGAAAGTTTAGTCCTCTTTTCTCGAACGAATGTCGTCGCCGCTTGCTTGCCGATTTCCCTGCAGATTTTGGATCGGCGGCGAAATAAAAAGATTTGGGGTTATTCACTAATATTATTTATTTGTTTAATTCCTCCGTTAAAAAATAAACGGAGAGTTGAGTGGAGGTTTGTTTTTCTTTTTATATTTTTCTTTTTGTTAAAAATAATTAGGCGTGTACTTAAAATTTTGACGGAGAAATGAGAAATGAAAAACTTTTGTTATCCTCTTTTTCTGGAAATTCTAACGGATGTGATTATGACGTGGCAATAGATACTGTGTGACACGTGTAGAAATTTGAAAGTGCCATGGTGGCATTCCTCTTGCCTCCACACGAGCAGGCGCAATTCACGGTTACGGCCGGTCAAGTGAATCCGAGTCGGTGCTGCTCATGTGTGAAATCTAGACCCTCATTTTTTTATTTCTTTTTGTTCATTTTATAATTATTTTTGTTTAAGTTTATGGTGCCGCAATGTATAGTCTATAAAGCTAAAGAAGCAAAATAAAATGCAGGCTACAAAGAGCGGGGTGTAAATATAATTAATATTAAGCTAATTGGGGTCAAATTCTACTTACTAATAGTATTAATTGGAAATGGTTCAAAGGGTATAAGTTGTGCCAGCTTTTACTATTAAATTAAATCAGTAGGTTTCTGAGTTGGTGAGATTTGCATCTTCTGTCATAACACTATAAATATAATACACATTGCTAAATTTATTAAATTTCTTTTTTTTTTTCCAAAAATCTCTTTACTATGAATTAGTTTTTAATATATTGACAAGGAATTTTTTTAATTATATAAATAGGATTAAACACTTGATACATATTATATTTTTTAAATTTATTTTTTGATACATTTTTAAAAAATATGTATTATTATACTAATCTCATTTTTTATATCTAAAAATTTTAATAATCTCTCTTTAAATTATTTTGCTAAAAAATGTTTCTTTTTTTGTTGGAATACATTGAAATTTAATTTTCATGTTGTGGAATAAATATCTATACATATAATTATTATTTGATTATCAAGATTTTGCGTTGTAATAGCAGTTAAATTCACACCACAAATACACATTACTTTCTTTTTCAATTTTTTTTTCCTCTAAGAGAAATCTTAAGTTAAAAAGTCCACAAGTCGTCAACTCTTATAGTATATCAGAAAAGTCAAGTATTAAAAGGTTGCTTGAAATGTGGAAAACTGTGAACAAGAATGTGGAAGGAATTTTTTTTTTAAAATGGCAAGAATTAATGCAGTATAAAACCGTATGTAACGTAATTAGAGAGGGCCACTAAGAATTTAGGATGTTTGACTATCAATGTCGTAATCATTGTTGTCGACATCTTCCTATATAAATCTTTAGATTTTTTTTTTCTTTTTTTTTTTTTCAAAAGTTTGCATAGGATTCCTATAACCAATGTGTTTTTCGTCAAAACGAATTTCCCTTTTCAGCAAATAATGCAAGTTAGGTAGGCATAATTCCTTCTCAATTTAATTACAATTAGATTTTCTCATGTCCTTTTTTATATATATACAGGAAATGCACCGTCTAAAAATAAAATAAAGAAATTGAAAATTTTAAATTTCAAATTTCAAATTTATTAAAATTTTTTGAAAGAAACTAAATAAAATTTTGGGTTTTAATAATTGTTTTTTTTTAATTTTATATCTAACTGCAATTTTAAAATGAAAATTGCAGACAGACATAGTCACGTAATTAAATAGATTGTAAAAAAAATTTTAGAAAAGTAAATTAATCCAACATTAAATGGAAACTTTTAGGGGTATAATATAGAATCGTATAAACTAATACTATGTTTGGATATATATATATAAATAAAATAAAAAGAAAAAAGAGGAAATTTTAAAAAAAATTATAAATGTATCCCTTATTTGGATAGTTAAAATTAATAAAAAAAAAAATTCGAACAACCATCATTTAAATAAATAAAAAAGGAAAAGACATAATTCATTATAATATTTTTTTTAATTATAATTTTTTTTTATAAAATATTATATAATATACAAATATATCTTTATACTACTTAATTTATATAAACAAATTTTTTTAAACAAAATTAAGCATATTTAATACGATAAAATATATTAACTAGTTATTGATTTATTCTTAATTTTGTGTTCAATTTAGTATTTTAATTTATTCTGATAATAATTTAGCTTGTTTTGTTATTAAAACTTAAAAAATTATAAAATATTTATAAACTATGATATTATATAAAATACTCATAAAAAAATTATTTTTGTATGAAATATTAGTTATATAATCAAATATAATATTATAATAAAAATATGAATATAATAATCTTTTTATAAAAATAAAAAATTTTCAACATTTTTTTCTTTAACTTTTCCCTTCAATTATGGTATTAAAAAAATAAAAATTATAAGAAAAACAAAAAATTATTGAATTTTCACTTCTTTTATTTTCTTTCAATTAAAAATTTACCTAAATAAATTAAAAAAAAACTTACTTTCATTACTTTCTTTTTTTTTTTTTTCCTTTCTTTCACTTCACCTCAATTCAAACATAGAGAAAATTAAAATGAGAAATAATCGTAAATTCGTAACTTGATTTGTTTGTTTTTTTTCCCGTGAATATCTACGGTTTTAGTACTAGTACCTCTTGCTCATATTTGTTTGTACAACTAATCCGGAAAATAGGTTGAAATTTCTGCAGTACGGCGTCTCCACTTTTCCCAATGAGGGAACGATTTGAAAATAAGTTTGGATATTGCTGCAATTTCCTCATGGATGCTTTATGAACATCAACTTCAAACCCTACGATAATGATGGTAACAACTTATTTGTTTTCAATAATTTTGTGGTTTTATTTACTATATATCTTAATGATGCATTTCACCAATTTGATGTTTTTAAATTATTTGAAATGGGATTAAAACTAATTTCTCGACTTGTTATGAATCAATCATAATTTTTTAGTGTACGTCAATTTCATTAAATTTTATCATTATTTTTATTCAAATATTTTAATTTTATTATATTTATTAAAATTAATAAAAATAAAAATATAATAATCAAATTTATTATTATATCATAATATAACGATGAGTTTCTACCATGCTCCTTCTACACGTTCAGGCTATAGCACCCGTCGACCGCAATCTGAAATTTCCAATAATTATGTCTTCAAAAATATTATGGTTGCTGCTACTCAGTGGCTTTCTTATAATAAAAAGCTAGAGAGATGAATGTAAAAGGTCTCCTAATTTTAATTTTTTTATTTTTTTATTTGAGATTTTTAAATTTTTAAAATTTTTCATTAAATTAAATTTTTAATTAATATTTTATTCATAAATTACATGACTGTTAGACTGTGATTTTGTTTTTTACGTTACATATATTCAAACAAAAAATTAGATGCAAGGAAAAGCACCAAAAATCTCTGAAATTTTCAGAAACTAGTTGAAGTACTTTTTTTTTTTTGTGAGTTTAACTATGTATGTTTGATTTTTATTCAAATCTTTTTTTTTTTTTTTGGGTTTATATTGCCTTTGCAAATTTGGTTAGAAACAGTATTAAAGATATTTTCCAAAGACACAAAAATTAATGCACTTTTGGTCAAAGATGAAGACACGTGTTCACTCGATCGGGTTCTCCAAATTATATGATGTTTCTAGGTATAACAAATTTTATGTACGTAACTGTCAAAAACAAGGAAAATGTGGAAGGCAATTGCAGGACAAATTATGAAAGGGAATTGACAGTAGCGATTAATATCCACCATCAAACACATTGAATTATTACTATTTTTAATCTTATCGTAATTAATTTTATCGTCCATCCAATCCAATAGAATTTAAAAAAATTTCATTTATGCACTAAAAAATCTATAAAAAAAACAAAAAAAAAACTATAAAGTTTCATTCTAGTAATAGGATATCACTTTTAAAGAAATTGGCTAGATATCTTTCCTAATAATGAAGAAAAATTCGTCGACAGTCAGTTAACGTCCATCTATGCCTTATCTTGCAAAATTATAATGTCATTGCAAAATTCATTTTCTTTATATTGATATAAATTTATCTATATAATCAATTGGACTTAAAACTCAAATAGTAAAAATTAAGGAGTTTATAAAATAAGCATTTATAAATATTAAAATTTAAATTTCAAAATTGATGAATATCATATTTTAAAAGTAATTACATAAATAAATTAAATTAAAATTAAGATTTATTTGACACATCCTTTTACTTATTTAAAAAAATGTCTCAAATAATGAAGTCTAAAATTAAGGAGACAAAAATAATACAAAATCCAAAAACGAAAATTCATATTGGAACTATTTATACTAATACTTTTCCTTTGACTCTTTTCATTTCTCTACCTAAATTTGGTTTCCTGCATTGGATCCTAACACGTACACACTGTTTGATTTGAGGGAACCTAAAAAAAGAACAGGTAGGTCTACATTTCAACTCTCAACTAGAGTTGATATCGGATCGGGTTCGAGGTAAATTTTGTTCGTCCCGAACTCGACTTTACCTGATTTTTTTTTTGTTTTTTCATATCCAAATTTGATCCCGATCCGATATTATATAAATAGTACCCGATCGATCCAAAATTAATAAAATATTATTTTTAAAATATAAATTATTATTTTTTAAATATAAATATTTAAAAATATCATTATATAAATATATATAATTAAAAAATTAATTAAAAATAATTTTTTACATAATATCAAGTCGAGTCGAATTTGTCTAAAACCCGAACCTGACTCGACCTTTTGATTATTTCATAATTTTACCGATCCGACACGATCCGAAACTCAAATTTCAAAAAAAAAAATATTGACTCCGTAAAATCGAATCGAGTCGAAAATGTCGGGGATGGGTTAAATTGTCAACCCTACTCCTAACCCACACTTGGATTTCTTTTGCCCACTTAAAAAAAAAAAAAACCTTTTTCCTTTGAATTGTTTAATCTTTTTAATTACTCAATATAGATTATAGTCGTATAATAACCTTGAACGTGTGACAACTTTTGGAGATTTAAAGAGTAACAAAGGAAAGAAAAGGTCATATTTTACACTTTTTCTGCTGTAGTACTTAAAATATTCAATTTGCAGGACCTTTTCTCATTTTTCTTTGCTAATAAAAAGGTTTATGTTTATGTTTCTATTTAATTATTAAGGCCCTGAGGGCTGAGCCATGGGCAGCTTTTGCCAACAATATATATTTATATCTAAAAGTGTAAATAATACATTAGTACTCATAAATTATTCGAATTCGATTTGAATAAAATTCGAATTCGATTTGATTATTATCAAGTCGAGCTCGAGCTCGAGTAGCTTGACTCATCAATCGAGTTGAGTTCGAATATTCTTATACTCAACTCGAGTAACTCGTGAGCTTAATCAAACTTTTATATTTAATTTTTTTTATTATTTTAATTAATAAAATATCTCGAATTCGAGCTTGAACTCGAGCACAAATAATCAAACTTTTGTCGAGTATAAGAATCGAGCTTATTTTTACATATTTTCGAGCTTAATCGAATGAGTTCGAGTAGTTTAAATTCAATCACGAATTAAGTTCGAGCTAGAAAAATGAAACTCAATCGAGTTCGAATCAAGTATCGAGTCACGAATCGGGAGTCGAACTCGAGCTCAATCTTTTCACTATATCGACTCGACTCGATTCAATTACACCCCTATTTATGCCTTCGAATCTTCTCCCTTGTTTCTTAATCCAGAGTAAAAAGATCATCATTAATTACAGGCTAATGCATGCTTTTATTGTGTATGAGCTTAATTCTTTTTTAAAAGAAATGCTATCAACTCTCCAAGCAATTTAGATATTTTTGCCCTTTTATTGTAAATTTGTAATGTAGCTAGTTATCATTATAATCAAGCAGTTCACTAGCAATTATGACATGGACAATTTATTTATTAATTAGGTCTACCAACGAAAATGCTATGCATTGAAGGCGTTTAGAGTTTAGTTGTGGGATAATATTGAAATAAGTCCTTCAACTTTATTCAAAAATAAAAATAAGTTTTTGATTTATTATTATATAAAATTAAGATAATAATTTTTTATTTCAATATAATTTTAATTTTGACATTATAAAATATTTATTTTTTGTTGAAATCTTCTATGATGTAATTTATAGCCAATGTTTATTTAGATTTATTTGGATGGCTAGATGATAAATATTTTAAATAATGATATTTTAAAAATTTTGGCAATTAGACTTTATTACTTCATTTTCAAGATTTAATGTATATAATTAGAATGAAATAAAATTTTATAATATTAATTTCAAATGTTTGTTTTTGTTTTTTAGTAAAGCTCAAAGGTTTATTTGAAAATTATTCCTTCGGTTAAGGAGTGTTTCTAAGCACTTATTGAAAATAAATAAACTATATATTTTAAGAATATTTTACATTTAAAAAGAGATGATTCATTAATTATAAATTAATTTCCTAAACATCATGTTAACTGATGTAGGGGTGAACAAAAATCGATTCGAATCAACTAAATTTACTGAAATCAAATGAATTCGATTGATTATGTTCAATCTATTCGATTTTGATTATAATTAATTTTTTTATTAATTAAATTAGTTAATTCAATCAATTTTTTATTCTTAAAATTAATAACTAAATCAACCAATTTAATCAATTTTGTAATAAGTAAAAGTAAAAAATTTGATATGATTATTTTTATTTATTTTTTCTTGTAAAATACTGTTGAAATTATTAAATTTTTTAGTCATTTAGTTTGAATGATACTTAAAATTTAGTTTTATTGAATTAAAGTTGTGGTTAAATAATTGTTCATAATAAAAAAATAATAATAAATTTAATTATTTAATCAAATCGATCGAATTGAATTAATTTTAATTAATTCGATTGTGATCAATTATTTATTAAATAAAATTAATTAATTTAATTATTAATTTTTAAAAACCAAATAAATCGAATCAATCAATTGTTACCCTAAACCAATGTCATATTAGGCACTTATTATCGTTTACCTTTTACCCTTTAAAAGAGTACTTTGAATAATTGTTATTCAAAAAGAAATTTCCTGTTTTTGTCACTTGGTGACACCCTTACAACAAAGAAAAAAAAAAGGGGTTTGATGCAATACAAAGGCCAAAATACATATAATTAATAGTTTTGGGCAGATATGCAAATACCCACGTGAAAACGCAAAATATAGATAGAGAAATTGCACAACCCTGTGCACTTATATATACAACACAGGGAATCTGTTTTATTATTATATATAATAAAAAACTCTGAATTCTCTTCTTTCTATTTTTCTTCTTGTTGTTATTTCAAAAGAAATAATAATGTAATTAACGTTAAAAGAGCCGAACGCACGCACTTCGTCACCAATTGCCGATAAAAATGACGTAAATGCCCCATTTCTTTCACTCTATTTAATTACGTCAGTAAACAGTTAAAAGCTGTTGAGGAACGGTCGTAAATATAAAATATATTAAAATTTATTCATATTTAATTCCTTAACATTCCTATATCTAATTTAAATTAATGGCTAAACTGACGTATTTATAGTTCTTCATTCTGAAGAACACGCCATTAGCTGTTTTTCAATTGGTTGGAATATATATATATATTATATATATATATGAAAAATAAGAGAACACGATGGGAAATTAGGGTCATAGAACATGAAGAATTTATAGAAGACTAGTGGCAAAGTTTGATAGTAGTATTGCTTAATTACGGTAATTTATTAGTGGCAGGAGAAGCGTAACTAACCATAGAATTTGGAGTTACTGAACCAGAGTGAATCCCCACCCTCTAGCCTATTTCCAATTATTTAAGACTAAATCATAATTCATATCCACTTAAATCTCTACTGGAAATTAATGAAAAATTAGATAAGCAAGAGAACTCAGAAGTTGCCGTTGAGGAAAGAGCCACTTGTACTAATGCTTGATATCTACGGCTAAAGGAGGCTAGCTAGCTATATCGAGAGTTTGCAGTGCCACTATGCCAGGCTGACCAAAAACAGCTGAGCAGATATATTCAGCTCGCTAAATAACACCAACTTGCTTTTTCTTGTACTTGCACAATAGTATTTGCAGGCTGCAATTATTATGACTTTAATGAACAGCTGCGCACTTACGAGTTACGTCTTTCCTGCAATTTCTTTCCCTATCTATCTGCCCACTTTCCAAGCAACCTTTGGCCCCCCGCTTCTGCTTTATCAGCTGACTCTCTCGGTCTATGGAAGCACTTCCCCTTCCCAATGGTTTCTACCTTCCAAGTCATTACTTCAACTCTGAGTTTTGGATTCATTCCTATAAATTAAACCTCAGTGCATGCATGGTCGTTCCTTCATTTTCTTCATCTAAAAATTTTATAGATCGGTATATTTCAACATTTAGAACTTGGACATCTTTCTAATAGATCTCAGGAGGATATCTTGTTCTTAAGGAGGGAATCAAGAATATGCAATAAGACTTTTGACAGAATTACAAAATGAGGAGATGGAGCTCTTGTCCATAGCTTGCCCCGATGGACCATTCCTTCTACACTTGATTTAGTTGTTACTTGTAATTAGTCTTAAGTTTGAAAGATTTGTGGCCGTCACAATTGACCAATGGGTTTAATCTCACCCTGATTCACCGTTCTCTATCTTTATAATATTGAAAAATGAAAATCTTCTCAAGCCAATCATGTTTAATTAATTTTTTGGCTCAATGATCTTGTCCATGTTCGACCAATCAAATGCCCAATACGGACCATGGATCAACCACGAATGCAAGGGAGCCGTCCACTCTAACCTCGAGGGCCCACAAAATAAATTTCATGGCCCGAGCTCATGCACATTGCGAATTAAAATATGACTTTTATGGCATTTGATTTTGAGGTAGGTCCAGACCCTAAAAGAAAAAAAGGGCCCAATACACAATCAGGTTATGAACACGTGAAATTTGTATGGGTTCCTGCACCCATGTGCAGTCCAGTCAAAGCATTTTTCATCCACGTGGCATCATGATACTGGACCGATCTGAAACATGTGGCATTGACATATTCATGATACTCGGGCCGGTCAGACCCAGAAGAGAAAAAAAAAATTAATGAGGAAAGTTTCAAAGTTGTTTTAGGTGTTAGGTCCTAGAGGCCAGAAGGCTTTATCTTTCACCTGCCGACAATAAGGTTATGGAGGAAATTTTAACAATCTTTGAAAGCTGGGACTGGATTTCTATGAAATAAAGTGGATGTAATTTGTAATTTTACAATTAAAAATTGCGCGTACCCATGGAGTTTTATATTGCTTCCCAATTTACAGGGTCCGATGCCATCATTGCCATCATTATTCTTAAGATCAATAGTCATCCTTCTTGCTTTTACTATTTTTTCATTCCTCATTCAAGCGTTGGAATTTTAATTTCGATTTTTTTATCCTTTTTTTTTATAGATTAGATGAAACATCTTCTTCAAACTACTTACAGATCCTATCCTACTAACTCAAAAAAAATCTCAACAATCTTATATTCTAAAAATTTGATTAATTTTACAATTAAAATTAAGAAGGTAATGTTTGGGTACAAATAGTTGCATTCCATTTTCTCAATGGGAAAGTCATACATGTAACAATCATATCAATTAAGCTTTACTTTCACGTACCCATAATCTAGATCCATATTTAGAGTTGTTTGATGTCATAAATAAATAAACTTAACCCTCAATAAATCTGTTAAGTTTGTGTGGTGATATTTTTAATTTTCCTTCAAAATGTATAGCCGCCTATAGAACATAATTAGCTCAATCATATTAAAAGTGAACGGATCACATGATTTTTTTTTTTGGAGGGGGGGGGGGGGGCTAGAATACCAGAACCCAAGGTTTCAATGAATAATTTATTTTCTTGCCGTCTAACCAATGAAATACTACATGTGAATTTTGTTGAGATTTTTTTTTTTTTTGAATTTCTCTTTAAAACTCTTAATCCATCTACTTACCTTACCTACTAAAAGAGGATTGCGCCTCATGGCCACTTCCTGATTGCAACAGACCTCGTGCATTTAAAAAAAAAAAAAAAAAAGATAGAAAAAAAGTGCTCTATATGGATTGTGATTGACCTTTAAAAAAATTTTTATTCAAACTTTTTAAACTTTTAACATCAAATTTTAATCAGCGTAAACTAACTTTTTTCTGATGCTAATACGGGGACAGTTGACTGGGAGCCCTTTAAAAGTGTGATAGAGGTCCAATTATAAAACGCAAGCGACATGTCTCCTAATATACATATGAAAACTGTGGAAGATATTATAGTGTGTGTGTATATATATATATTGTGCAATTTACTTTTTGCAAGTCCAAGTTGACTAACTTGGAATTGGTTTGACATTTTCCCACCGAAAACACAAGGTCTCCTGTCCCACCTGGGATTATACAAAGATTAAAAGCAGGAAACAAAGTTATTAGGCATAAAGAAAGGAGGATGTTTTCTTGTCTTCTAATCCGTTTTACTTGAGCTTTTTGCTTGAATGGGAGCTTTGAGTCATGGCATCCAATAAGAAGTCAAAGAAATTGTTTAAACACTGCTGCTAATTATAGGGTTAATTATGTGTTCAAACTTTTAGCTTTTTTGGTTTCTGCCAACAAAAAGCTCCTTCGAAAGCCCTAAACAAAGCCAAACATTCCCACATTCCTTTTCCTTGCATGATGGTTTTGTAATTTGTCATTAATTCATTCTTCCAGAAACGCCTTCCTTTTTTTTCCCTGTTTAATCTTTTATTGACATTTCCCCCAAATGGAGTGGGAATGAATCTGATACATTTGGAATTGAATTGGATAAAATTTCATAGAATATTTCATGTCAAGCAAATTCAATACTAAAGGCCAATGGCCTGGGGGACACACCAACTTTTCGTTTATTTCCTTTGCTGGAATTAAGAAGAGGGAGAAGAATATTAAAAAAAAAGTTAGAAAGAAATATCTGAAATAAGAAAAGCATTGCCAACCGGATATTGAAATTTCGCCCATGATTTAGCCTGCAGGTTGATCCTAGTATGCTTGAGAGATTATGATGCGGGTGCTTGGGCTGACAATTGACTAAAGAGCCAACTAAGAGTGACACACTCTGACAAATGGCAAGAGGACAAGAAAAATATAAAGAAAAATAAATGCAAAAGGAAAAGATCTAGCAAGCCTGAGGTGTGAGAATTTAGAATTTGAGAAGATGATTCTGGGTTGCTTTCTGGGCCTAAGAATCGCCTGATTGAGTGGGCATTTGCCTAATATGGGAATAGTGGCCCATCTACACCTTGTCAGAAGTGATAACAAATATCTTTTCGGAACCCAGACCACTGCCACTAAAAATGGTTGAGCCTACAATGAGTCAGGTTCATTACTCAGAAACTAGAAGTTAAAGGGCAAAATCTCTAACAATTCAAAATATTAACTTCACAGTACATTATTTAAGCTAAAGACTTGTATAAGCAAAGCCTAGCCTTCCCGCTCTACGAGAATTTGGTAGGGAAAATGGACTGCAGGGGAACCAGGCGTCATGTGGAAGGGCTTGCCAATAACTGGCCATTACAAGGCTCTCTGTAAGAAATGTGCCAGAGAAATATTTGCCAAAACACTACTAACGATTGAAAGATCTCCAATAATTTCGGGACTAATGTAAATCTATTGTTCCATTTGTCATAATACAATGAATTTCTCGAGCAAACATATATCAGATACCAAGTTGGAAACGGGGCACAACAGAGAGGGAGAGAGAGATTAAAAGGTAAAAATTGTAGTAAGATTAGGCATGCATAAACATGGAAAATATCAGCTAAATAATAGGGGTATACACTGAGAATAGTGGAGGTAAGAAAAAGATAATACTCTGTAATCTGGGATTCCCTGCTACACAATCATTTCTAATAAGGTATATGTGCCTCAATAATGATACCAGCTAGAGCAATCAGCATTTTGACAACAGCTACAACTAGGATGTTACATAAACTAGGGACCAATTCTTTGCCAACATGCTCACCAAAAACCTTGAAACTCCCATGGGAAGAAACTGAAAGACAACAAAGCTTCTTGAAATTTTAAAAAACAGCACAGCATGGCATCCTATCTTTTAATTAACTTTGAACCAAATTTTGTGTCTTCTCCTTAACCCTGGGCCAAAAACACATCCAAGTGGCTCAAATGACCATAGGACGAAGGCCCTTCCAGTTTAGAATTCTTTCTCAAATTTCTGTAGCTGTTGATGTTATCTCCTTCTCTCTCTGGATGCTCTGTAAAAGCAATCTGATGCAGATGCAACATTGCTATCATGTTAAGAGCAAATAGATCTGCATTTCTTAGCATCCCACCCAAATGATCAAATTTCAGGGATTTCTTTGCAGAGTAGAAGCTAGAAAGAACTTTGATGAACATATTAGAGTGCTTCCCTTCATGTGACACAAAATTCTCCCCACATGGACTAACTGGTGCATTGTAAAGGTTTTCAGGTGATAAAAAACAGCTAGCATCATGTACATCTCCCACAAAAGCTACAGCTTCATCAATTACTTTGTACTTCTTACCATTGTGCTCAGACAATCTCAATGCAAGAATTAACCGGCTTTGCTCTAATCGTGCAATGGCAGAATCTCTTTCAGCCTGTATTTGTACAGTCTATAAAAATGAACGAAGAGATATCTATAAGAGATCCAGGTGCATGCTACTTAATGATATCCAAAAAATTGTCATGACTTAAAATTTAAAGCAAACTGGAAAGATCAGAAAGATATAAGTTAATTTAACACGAACACCACATCACCTCAAGAATTGAACCCAGCGTTTTTTCACTTGAGGTTATGAAGCAAGATATTAGGATTAATAACATTCTTGGGTGCAAACTAGTGCATTTCCTAGCATTGCAAATCAAATCGAATTCCTTCTCTTACATTTTGCAATTATAAAACCTTCAATGAAATTCACATAATGCTTCTGCATGCTAATGTAATGCGGTCGTTAGTTACAGCATAAAGCCATCTCTGACCAACTTTCATGCATCTTGTGATGATACTCCCAAATCCTTCTATATCTCCTCGTCATCTTGGCTTTGTTCCTTCTGATACTCCCAAATCCTATTATATCTCATCATCTCACCATTCTCTCCGGACTCTAGAATCCACAAAACTAAAGTAAGTTCATTTCAGCTTAGCTCCATTTCTATACAAGAGATAGTAGACATCATAAGCTCCCTCATAAGAAGCCATTACGAAACAAAGCTTGAATGTGCAAAATTGAACAATTGCCTGGATGATTCCTTCTTGGCTTTGTTCCTTCTAAATATATGCCTCAATCCAAACACAAAACCTTCACAATCACATTTATACCATTGTATCAAATGTAATAAGTAGTTTCTCAGTTCCCTATATAACAATAACAACTACTTATTTTCGAAGCTGAGTTCTCAACAATCGATTCTGTATAATATAGATTGGATAATATTATCCTCAAATCAACAAATCCAAAATCGATGCAATAACTAGATAATCAACACAAAAAGCAATCTGTGAATCGAATTGTCCTTTCTTTTTCCCCGAATTTCCCTTCAATTACTTAACAACCAAACACTTAAAGTAAAATGTGCAGAACTAGAAGCAAAATTAGAAATTTACATCCCATTAAAAGAACTAGAGCTCCTTTCTTTTAGTTATATTGAGCCATTTTCATAGTCACTCGTATATTGAATTTACTTTACAATTATTATATATATAAAACTAACCCTAGGATACCAAAATCAATTTCCTATCCACTTTCCGTTATTTTTTACATAAATCAAAACCAGTCAAAAACCACAATAAAAAATAAAGGAGTTAAACTGACGTGGAAAAATTCGAGCTGGTCCTCGAGATTCTCGAGAGCGGTTCCGATAGCATTAGGACTCTTGGCCTCTTGAATTGAGGAGTCACCATCGTCGATTCGAAAGCCCTTGACGAACACGAAGCCACTCCTCTTGTGGTCATCGACGTCGTCCTTATAGAGGTTCTCCTTGTCGGATTTTCTTTGGTCTTTGATAGAAGAGTTAAGCAAGTGAGCTCGAGAAATCAAGTGAATGGCGTCGCTGAGCTTGTCGAGTAAGTGTCAGATTTTCTCCAGAACTGCCTCGATTTCCTCGATCTCCATGTCCCATTTCTTTTCTCAAGTGGAGGTAAAGCGAGGGAATTTTGGGGAAGGAAATGTTAAATGTTAGTATATTTCTAGTGTTTGGTTTACCGCTCTTTCTGTTGTTGACGTTCGAAGTTTGACTTTTTCCAGTGCGGTCCCTCCTCTCACGGTAAAGATCTTTTTTTTTTTTTTTTGTAACCCACAAAATCCGAAATTCAACTTACTTTTTCAGATCTTGGTGGCGGGAAATTGAAACTCCCATTGTTTACATTTTGTACAATTTGCTTTGTGTTGAAACAGATTTCTTCGAGAAATTGAAACCAGTAGGGGAACGGGGCCCAGATTGAAATGTTAAAGTTGAAGTTGATATTCGTTCATCTCTTACGGTTTTGTAAAGATCATATAGGTCTTTATTTTTAAGTCGGTTCAATTTTTTGTTATTTCTTCAAAACTAGTCTCTAGCCAATGGTATAGATTGTGTTTTCTTTGAGAGTCCAATATGATTTTTTATAAATAACATAATCCAACGTTGATGTAAAAATTGTTAGATTGCACCCATTAATATAAGTTATTTTTCGTTTTGGGAGTTTAGTATTATTTTGCTAATGCTTTTGCTTTTGCATTAATATTTGATACACATATACTATTAATAGAGGTATTCATTTAATGAGTTAGATTAATTTCGAGTCAAAGTAAATGAATTATATTATTTTATTTTTATTAATTGAATTAAAATTTTTAATTTAAAAATTAATTAATCAAGATTAATTAAATGGGTACGATTAAATTTTTGGTTAATTAAATAATAAAATTTATTAATTTAAATTTTTAATTTCTCATATATGAAACAAATTAAATAAAACTATCCAACAAAAATATTCAAATATCAAAGCATTAAAGACAATTCATATATTTTTAATTATATATATAGGTTTTATTATATTTTAATTAAAATTTTGGTTAATTTGATTTTTTAACTTGATTAACCAAAAAAATAAAATTTTTTAAAAATAATTTTTTATAACAAACTAATATTAATTTGATAATCGACTAATTAATTGAATTAAATTAATTCTATCGATTAATTTAATTAAAATTTAATTTTGAACACCCCTAAGTATCAATAAATTATATGATGACACCTCAAAATAGGTAAAATTAAAAGTAATTAAATACTTAAAAATAAATTAAATTTAAATAAATTTATTATTATTTACCTGTAAGGACTTAATAATTTTAATTTTATTTATTAGTGCAATATCACAATATGATTGATTAACAATATATAAGACTTATACATTATTATTATATCAAATATAAACTCTTTTTATTTTTTAAAAATGTGTCTCAATAAAATAAAAATAAATTAGAGCATTGCTTATAAAGTCATAGTTCAATTATTGACTATTAGATGTGAAATTATTTTCCCTCTGAGTGACAATAAAAATATTACATATTCTTATCAATTTAAAATTAAAATTTTAGTTTTATTTAAATTCTTAAACTTATGTTCTTGAGAAAATAGTTTCAATTTAAATTTTTTTAAGAAACTTGTTAATTAGATTTATAATGTCAATCAATAATGAAATTTATATATTTAGACGCGTTTCACTCCATTACACGTCAATATTATAGTTATATACAATTAAAATTGTATCCACATTGAATATTAAAAATATGTTTGCATTTTTGTGTGTGACCTAAGTTGAAACTAATTATTATATTATAAAAAATACTTAAAGAAATACGATGAATTAAAAACTTAATTATATATATATGTATAGATTTGTGAATATTTATTTGATAAATTGAGTCATGTAAAATTTTTTTTTTTTTATAAATAACAATTTTTGAATAAGCTAAATTTAAATAAAAAAATTTGTAAGAGGCCAAGTAAAGATAAAAGGAATATAAGAAAAAAAATTTTGAATAAAGGTGGCACTTTAAAAATTAGAAAGATCAAGTAAAGATATAATGGAATTATCTAAAAAGATTTTGCATTAAAACTGACATTTTAAGAAATCTAGGGAAGGCCAAGTAATAATTAATATTAAAAAAAAAAAAAAAAGAAATTCCATAGCCTCTTTAATCCCCTCGGTAAGTCCCTAAAACAAGGAGCTAGCTAGAATTAGAATGAAAAAAATTTATATACACATAAAAATATATATATATTTATGTAGACAATTTATTTTATTTTTCGTATCAAAATTTTAATCTAATAAACAAAGCCAATTTTTTTTTTATTTTTCAAAAATATCATTACGAAACAGTTATGTGTGTATATTATGTATATTTCTTATATCTATATAATATTTTCCAATTAAATTTGTTGTCGATGCATCAAAATAGTATTTCTGTATTTTTTCTGGCTAAAATATAATATAAGTCCTTGTACTCGATTAAATTTATCATATGAGTTGGTATCATTTTATTGATATCAATAATGTTTTATTTTTTATTTGGCACTTTCTCAGAAAAATGTTTGTATGGAATTTTATAAAAAGTTAATGACGTTAACATTTATTTAGGTCCAAACAAAGCCTCAATTTGATCCTAAATAGTAAATGATTTTAAGACTCGGTGATAATAAATTTATTAAGTTAAATCAAATTATTTTGTATAGATCACTTAATTTGCTTTTAACTAAGTTGACAGCTTACCATTACATAAAGGGTAAAAAATGAAATCACCCTTTGGCAATGCTAGACAATGGGCTAGAGAGCAACGGTTGCAGTTTTTATTCATAGATCACGCAGAAATTACTAAACAAACAAAATTACAAAAACAAAGGCAAAAATCTGTTGTCTTTCACCGCTTTTATTGAACAGGTTTTTTTTTTTTCCATCACACTTCAAACTAGTTAGCTAGGTATAATTGTATGATCATCCTCCAAGGCCAATAATTTACCCTTCAATTAGCTTCCAAGCGGTCGCTTCCTTGCATAGTAACCGATCGTCTGGCGGCCATCTGAGTCTCATTCTGGCCACCACCATCTTCGCCTGAAATTTCCTCTAAAGACCGACCTCTGGTTTCTGGCACCAGGAATGTGAAACAAAATCCCAACATATTTGTAAAGGCCAAAAAGATGAGGGCACGCCTGATTTTGCTAGCTTCCCCGGACAATGTAAATTTTTGTACCACGAAAGCCGCAATTATTGCCCCTGCCTTCCCTGACGCCGCACTCAGCGCATGGCAAGTGGACCTCAGCCGGGTAGGAAACAGCTCCGCCGGGAGCACAAAGGTTGTACTGTTGGGGCCAAAGTTGGCAAAAAAGAACGTTAGCCCGTAGAGAACAGCAAATAACGACTTATTTTCGTCTTTGAGATACTGGTATTTGAGGCCAAGAATCAGCATAAATATAGACATCATGAAGAAGCCAACTAGTTGAATGGTGAAGCGGCCAATCTTTTCTATGAAAAGGACGGTGAACCAGTACCCTGGGAATGTACCAAGCAAAGCAACGATGAACATGGCACGTGAGTTATCGTAGACTTCTTCTAGAGCGCTGACATCAGCAGCTTTTTTGGTGAGATTCATAGCAGGGAAAATATCCTTTTGTGTTAGGTTTTGACTGTAGAAAGCAATATCCAATAAAAACCATGTGGTCATAGTACCTATCAAATGAAGCCCATGGCGTCTGTAGAACTCAGAGGATAGTAATGGGTACTGGTTTGCTGCCTTGAACTGGGAAAGCTTATCTTCTTCCTCTTCGAGTTTGATGTCAAGGACCCGACCCATATCAGCGGCAGCTTGTTTGGCATTTCCTTCAATAAGAGCAGTGTAACGACCAGTTTCGGGCATCTTCATCCGCCAATAAAACGTTAAAAGAGCTGGTAAGGCACCGAACATTAGCACAATCCGCCATAGATAATCTGCTTGAGGTGGGGTGGAGAAGATTGGGTCTTCTTTGAATGACGGCCTTTTGTAGAGCTTAAGAAAGATTGCTGAAAGAATCATGGAAACTAACCCAGCAAATATAATCCCCACACCTTGCATTGCAAAAACGGCGGCTATGAAGGCCCCACGGGTTTTTTTATTAGCATATTCAGACATAATTGTGGCAGAAAGAGGGTAGTCACCACCAATGCCAAAACCCAACCAAAATCGAAAGAAACAGAGGGTTCCAATCACAGATTCGGAGGTGGAACCAAATGACAGACCTGAGCAAATGGCACAAATCACCATGAGGATGAGAGTGATCCCGTATACTTTTTTGCGACCTAGTTTATCCCCGAGCCATCCAAAGACTAGTTGGCCACTAAGAGTTCCGAATAAGGCTACACCAGTAACCAAGTTGTTAATGTTAGGTTGGAACTTTCCCGGCGTGCTGGGTTTATCAGGATTATAGAAGTAAAGGCGGCCCAAGAGTTTCGACACAGCGGTGATGCAAAAGAGATCGTAGGCATCGGTAAAGAAACCCATGCCAGCGATAACAATGGCTTTGACATGGTACCATTGTGTACGAGCCGTGTCAAGAGCTTGAAGCACTGCTAGATTATTATTTGAGGCCATTTTGTTTTGGGTGACCTTTGCTTATTAGCTCCTTCTGGTTGGAGATTTTGTGTTTCTTTTGGCTTATTTTATACAGAAGAACAATAAGGCTAAAAACGTTGATACCAAGGCTTTGGGGTAAGAACAAGAAATTGAGAAAGGAATATGAAGGATATTCTACAAGATTTCGATGAGAAAAGAGCAAGATAATTAAATAGGGTCGCAAAGAAGTTGTCGTCTCGTTTTGACCCCGGATTCATGGAAACTCATAAATAACAATAAGGACGAAAAATTCTTGCTGTATTTGGAGGTATGTATCTTCCTCTAATTCTTTGTCCTCTTTCCTTTCTTAGTGCAGTATACAATATATTGCAGGTCAAGTATCATAGGTAAGTGCTGGAATATGCAGCAGTAGATTTTAAAACTTTAAAACTATTTCTTCCATGATCATATCAACTGGTCTAAATCCTGGCTGGCCGCCAGCCTTTCTTTGACAAATCTGCGCATGCGTGCTGTGTGCGCGCGTGCGTCCTTGTGTTTGTCTGAATATCAAATGAATACTAATACTGTAGGCCATTAATTATCTTGTGGCACCCAACAGTAACGCGAAAGATTGCTTTCCCACAATCCATTGTTAAATTTGTTGGACTGTCACGGAAGTAAATAAAAATATTCTAAGTACACATTTATAAAGAAAGTTAAAGCACACAACTTTATTTATTGTTTGTTATTAATGAAAAAGAAAAAAAGGGAAAATAATTGAAACTTCTTGAATTAATCCTATGATTATTAGCTTCAAAATATAAGAAATTTTGTGTAGTAACAAAATTATCCAAGCTATTTCATATATAGAAATTTTTTTTCTTTTCACCTATTATCTACGTACGGATCATGATGTTAAAAAATGATTGATTAGCTTCAAAATATGTAAGGAAAAAAAAGAACGGCATCGTGTTGAGGAGTTGACCCATAATAATCACATTTAAACGGTACGTGTATTGTGTTATCTATGGATTTATTATGGGCTAGCCCATGGAGACTCTCAGTTAATGCTATAATTGATTTTTAATTTATAAAGTAATATTAAATATGATATTTGAATTTTAAAAATATTTAATATAATATTTAAATTATAAATTTATTAATTAATATAATATTTAAAAATTTATTTATTTTTTAAGTATTATCATTTAAAATTAATCACTTTAAAAATGAATAGCACATTAATTAATCGATTTATAATTTAGATACTAAATTAAAAATTTTTAAAGTTTAAATACTATATTAACATTTTATTATAATTTAAAAATTATTTTTAATATTAAACCACAAAAAATTTAAATATAGCATTCATATATTAATGAATAAAATATTAAATTATAATATAAATAAACAATTAAATATACACATAATGACACAAAATAATTATCATCACTAAATCTGTTTAGGAGTCAAATAGTTCGACAAAAACGAATCGAACTAGGTTTTAAATAAAAGTTTTAAGTTTGAATTTGATCCATTTCATGAAATTATTTTATTATTGAATAATTGATTTTTTAAGCACAATTATCTTCTTCTTAAAAAAGGATATTATTCTCCAAAAAAATAGGGAGATAGTGAAATTGAATCCCCTCTAAATGATAAACGATCTAAACTACCATATAAAGTTGTCTTCTGCCCTCCCTCAGCGTGCCACATCGTCCTTTTTAAGCTTAGTAAAACGGTGCGTTTTAGTTGTTTTGGGTATTCAAAGCTCTTTTTTTTTTTTTTTTCCTTTCCTCTTTCTGCTACTTTCTTTCTCTATTTTCTTACTTTAATTACTATAAAATGGTAGCCTCATGTTTTCCATTGTAACTATCCTCGTATTTATGATACCTGACATTATTTAATTGGATACATTTATTAATGAAATTTGGACGAAACATATGCTAAATTTTATGGAACTGTCCCATTAACATTTATGGCTTTGTATTTGACATGCGTATTAGTGTTTGATGGATATGACTGGATTTGAATAATTTTAAAAGATTAATTGATTTTATTTTATTAACTCGAGAGAAAATGCTTTTATGGTCTAAACATGGAAGGGAGAAAAGGAAAAAATCTGTCGTTACGGTTTTATGTTCGTCCGACGAATTTAGAAATAAAAAAATAACGGAGTTGTCATCAATCTTTTTTGGTTAGGTGTGATTGGTCACCTATTAAAATATATCTTTTTAATAAAATCTTAAAATTAATTAAAAAGATAATTTTATGATCTACGAAACAGTTTGAGTTCGGAAGTCGGTTACGTGTGGGGAAGGATTAGCATCCCTACAGCGCCCGTAAAAAAAACGGTACCAATTAATAACGTGTTATCCTTTGATTTTGATAAAAACAATCTTATTTTTAGTATTCGAAAAATAATTTTCTTGATTTTTTTTTTAAAAATTATTCTCGAGAAAAATAAATCAAAACCTTTTTATTGAAATGATTCTTAAAATGTTTCAGTACGTTGGTAACATTAAAAGAACTCTCTCTCACCTAGAGATTTCTTAAAGCATCTCTACTCGGAATACTTTTAGAATCTCATCTTTGGGAGTTCTAAATTTACTTTTCGTAAAAAATTATGTCATGTATGCAATGCAAATAATAACATGTTGATGCACACATTTTATTCTTTTTAAATTTTATTAATTGTTTTAATTTTAATTTAATTGAATTTGAAGAAAAAAAAAGAATTTAATCATGTTGAAGATTTTCTATAAATATTTCAATACGCTGGTAATATTTTACAAAAAATCTTCTCACCTAGAGATTTCTTAAAGCATCTCTACTCGAAATACTTTTAGAATCCCATCATTGGATTAAATTTCTTTTCTTCCTATTTTTATTACTTATATTTTTTATTTATTAATCAATTTTTATTTATTATTTTAAAAAAAAAATCTTTACTGTATTGAAAATTTTTTATAAATACTCCAATACGCTGGTAGTATTTAAAAAAACCTTCTCACATAGAGATTTCGTAGGCATCACTACTCGAAATACCTTTGAATTTCATCGTCGGATAAAAATTTTCTTTTCCTACATTTTTTATTGCTTTAGTATTATTATTAAATTTATTTTTATATAATTGTTTTTAAAGTTCATTAACATAATTACATAAAAAATTTAACCACAATTTCATCAATTAGTCTAACAAATATAGATATTTTAATATGCATAAATATTAATAAAATAAAAAAAATAAAAAAATTTTTTACCTGAACTGGATCGGTCAACGGTCAGATCAACGTCTGGTTCGGTTCGACGGTTCGGTCTGGCGATTCGGCTCGGTCTGTGCGGTTCAGTACCGGTTCGATTTGGTCTGGGCGGTTTAGTTCTGATCCAGTTAGACCGGTCATAGGCAGATGAAGAAAACGGGTCGCGGGTTGGGTGCGCGGACCCCGGGTCGGGTCGCGGGTTGACGCACGAATCCTCCTTCGCTGAAACGGCGTCGTTTTGGGTCTTTCCCTAAACGACGTCGTTTTGAGTTTTTGCTTTACTATATATAGCTTAAGGTTTTTTTTTTTATTCATTTGGCTTCTGTTTCAGAAAAAAAATGAGAGAGAGAGAGAGAGCTCTAGGGGAGGGGTTCGGCCGATCGCCGTCCGGTCGCCGCCTGGTCCACCGTCGGTGATTATCGTCGGTGATCGAAAAATGGTCTGAAGGTCACCGAAGACTCCTCTAGATGCCCTCTTTCTAGATCCGATCTCCTTTTCACCGGAAACAGCCCCAATCAACGTAGATCGAGGCTCAAAGTTTCGGTAAAAAAACACTTTTTTTGTGTGTTTTCTGGTTTGTTTTCGTTGGGTGTCTTTGTAGGTGTAGTTTGGTGCTGGGTTCCCCGTTCCAGGGGACTGTTTTTGCTTTTTTTTTTTGTGTTTCTGCATTTTTTTTTTTCGCAGAATCTTTTTTTTTTCATTTTTTCTTTCTTTTTTTTTTTGGTCTGGTTTGCAAGCTCTATTTATAGAGCTTGTTGGGATTCAAATCTTAGATTTTTTGAGATTCGAATCTCATTTTTCAACTGAAAAATCACATCTACCGTCCGTGATTGATGGTTTGTTGGTCGTTGGCAGCTATTAATGGTGCTTTTGACTTTAAGGATTGTGTACTAGATTTGAACCAGATAAGGATGAAGAAAAAGGAAAAAGAAAAGAAGAAGAAGACAAACGCAGAAATGAGAAAAAAATTTTAATAATAAAAATAAAAATTTTAAAAAAATGGTGTTTACAGTTGCCCCTCTTTGCCTATTTCTATGAAACAGGAATAAGGCAAAGACAAATAAACAACCATTTTGCTTGGAAAGATGAAACATTGAGAAGAAAAAAAAATTTTTTTTTTGGTTCGACAGAAAATGGCTCCTCTCAATAGAGGTTCAATCGATATTTTTGAAAGTTTAAAAGGCTCCTCTCAGCAGAGGCTCAACAACTTTAAAATTTTATCTTGAAAAAGCACCTCTCAGTAGAGGCTCAATGACTTTAAAATTCTCTTGAAAAGGCTCATCTTAACAGAGGCTTAACAACTTTAAAAATTCTCTTGAAAAGGCTCATCTCAGCAGAGGCTCAACGACTTTAAAATTATCTTGAAAAGGCTCCTCTCAGCAGAGGCTCAACAACTTTAAAATTTCATGAAAAGGCTCCTCTCAGCAGAGGCTCAACAACTTTAAAAATCTCATCTGGAAAAGCTCCTCTCAGCAGAGGCTCAACGACTTTAAAATTCTCTTGAAAAGGCTCCTCTCAGCAGAGGCTCAACAACTTTAAAATCTCATGAAAAAGCTCCTCTCAACAGAGGCTCCACAACTTTAAAATCTCATGAAAAATGCTCCTCTCAGCAGAGGCTCAACAACTTTAAAATCTCATGAAAAAGCTCCTCTCAACAGAGGCTCCACAACTTTAAAATCTCATGAAAAAGCTCCTCTCAATAGAGGCTCCACAACTTTAAAATTTTATCTTTTTCAAATTTGAGTTCTCATCTTTGAACAAGTAAATTTCTCTCTTTTGAATTCCTTTGTTTGATCATTGTCTTTACCAAAATCTTATTTTTTCATTAAGAAATGGAAAATTTCTATCTTTGTTACAACTTCTCATGGATGCATGTACTGAGTGTTCATAATGCAATGCATGTAATGCAATCAAAATCACTCATTGTAGTAAAAAGGTTCTCGAAATCTCTTACTTTCGGCTTCTTTTATCCGGATTCTTATTTGACCAATCTGTTCTCAACATCTGACCATAATATTTTTTTTAAAAGTCTGCAACATCAATGTCTTGTCATGCTTTTCTCATCTTTTTTCATTTGCCTTTGTCAACTTTAAAAGTAATGCTGAGATCTTTCATGTTTGTTTTTCTTTTCATCATTTTAAGTTCAAGACAAATAAAATGCAATCACACATTGCTCTTATTCACTTATACGATGAACAAAAATATCAGATAAGGATAAAAGAAAAAATAGGCATTATTTTCAAAAGAAAGATAATGTATTTCATATGACTGGTAACAAGTGCATGTCAAAGTGTTTGAGTTGAAACAAAGGTACCCAAATAATGATCACAAGATAATTATGGATAAAATATTCTCAGATTCTTTCTCTAAAACTAAATCAGATGACTTCTTTGATCATTCAGAGTTCGTTAAACTACACTTACCCCTGCATTATCGGATATTTTCTTGATGATGCTTCTGCTTCACATCCAAGCTGCCTTTTCAGGTTTTCAGCTTAGATAAGTTATCATTTTTTTAAGCAAAATATTTCTTCACAACATCTGAATTTATTGGGGTAGGCAAATCACCTCCGTCCATTTCTGCCAAAATCAATGCCCCACCAGAAAAGACCTTTTTCACCACATACGGGCCTTCTCAATTTGGTGTCCATTTCCCTCGATTATCATGTTGATTTGGAAGGATTCTTTTTGGCACTAAGTCTCATTTTCTAAAGCAACGGGGATGAGTTTTCTTGTCATGTGCTCTCATCATCCTCTTTTGATATAATTGACCATGACAAAGTGTTAACAATTTTTCTCTTCGATGAGATTTAACTGCTCGTAGCGATTTCAAACCCATTCCATTTCCTCTAACTCTACCTCCATCAGGACTCTAAGTGAGGGAATTTCCACTTCGACCGGTAGCATAGCTTCCATTTCATATACCAAAGAGAACGGTGTGGCCCCAGTAGATGTTCTAACTGACGTTCTATAAGCATGCAAGGCAAAAGGCAACTTCTCATTCCAATCTTTATAAGTTTCAGTCATTTTCTCTAGGATTCTTTTGATATTCTTATTCGCAGCCTCCACTGCCCCATTCATTTTCGGATGATATAGTGTCGAATTACGATGACGGATCTTGAACTGAGTGCATACTTCATTTATCATTTTGTTGTTTAAGTTTTTGGCATTATCAGAAATAATTATCTCTGGAAGCCCATATCTGTATATTATCTCTCTTTTTTTTAAACTTACATACCACAGATCGGGTCACGCTAGCATATGATGCAGCCTCTACCCATTTGGTGAAGTAATCAATCATCATAAAAATGAATCTATGCCCATTCGAAGCTTTTGGAGTGATGAGACCAATGACATCCATACCCCACATTGAGAATGGCCAGGGAGGAGCTAGAACGTGTAATGTTGATGGTGGAGCATAAATCTTGTCAGCATAAATCTGACATTTATGACATCTCCTAGCATAATCAATACAGTCACTCTCCATTGTCAACCAATAATAGCCAGCCCTCATAATTTGTCTAGCCATCATATGACCATTTGCATGTGCCCCATAAATTCCATCATGCACTTCTTCAATAATCTTCTTTGCTTCAGTTGCATTTACATATCTTAAGAGCACTTGATCTCGACCTCTTTTGTAAAAGATATCTCCATCAATGAAAAACTCATAGCCAATCTTCTGATAGTTCTCTTATCATTTTCAGTTGCACGTTCTGGGTATTGCTGGCTTTTAATGTATTGCATGATATCATAATACCATGGCTTCCCATCAACTTCTTTTTCAACACCTGAGCAATGTGTTGGTACATCTTTCACATCCAACTTGATGGGTTAAATTTTAGTACTTGCATCTATTTTGATCATTACAGCTAGAGTAGCCAGTGCGTCAGCAATTTGGTTTTTCTCTCTAGGTAGATGCTCAAATTAAATTTCTTTAAACTGCTTAACCAACTCAGAGATGTATTTATGGTACCGAATCAACTTAGAGTCTCTTGTTTCCCATTCATCTCGTAACTGATAGATGACTAAAGCTGAATCTCCAAACACATCTAACACTTTGATCTTCTTTTCAATTGCTGCTTGTAGACCCATAACATAAACCTCATATTCAGCCACATTATTTGTGCAATTAAAATTTAATCTGACTGTGATGGGGTAATAATATCCATCAAGAGATATCAAAATTACCCCAATACCATGACCCAAAGCATTAGCAGCTCCATCAAAATACATCTTCCATGATTTTTCAACAGGTTCATTTTTTTCAATGGCCATCACATCTTCATCAGGAAAATCTAATTTCATTGGCTCATAATCTTCGACTACACGATCAGCAAAGAATTCAGCTATTGCACTCCCTTTTATAGCCTTTTGACTCACGTAAATGATATCATATTCTGAAAGCATAACTTGCCACCGTGCTATTCTTCCTGTCAATGAGGTTTTTCGAAGATATACTTAATAGGATCTAGCTTTGCTATGAGCCAACTAGTATGATAAAGCATGTATTGTCTAAGCCTTCGAGCTGTCCAGGTTAATACACAACACATCTTCTCTAATGGTGAATACTTTGACTCATAATCAGTGAACTTCTTACTCAAGTAGTAAATTACTCGTTCTTTCTTATCAGTTTCATCTCTTTGCCTCAGCACACATCCTATTGAATTTTCATGCACTGTCAAATATAAAATCAAAGATTTTCCTAGCATTGGTGGGACCAACACAGGTGGATTTGACAAGTACTCTTTGATCTTATCAAAAGCTTCTTGGCATTCGTCATTCCATTCTCCAAGATCATGTTTTCTGAGAAGCTTGAAAATAGGATCACACTTATAAGTGAGTTGAGAGATGAAGCGAGCAATATAATTTAATCTCCCTAAGAAACCTCGCACTTCTTTTGAGGTATGAGGAGGAGATAAGTTTTGGATGGCTTGTATCTTATCCGGGTCCACTTCGATTCTTTTTTCACTGACTACAAAGCCCAATAGTTTTCCTGATTTGGCTCCAAATGTACATTTGGCAGGATTCAACTTCAATTGAAATCTTCTCAATCTGTCGAACAGCTTTTTGAGATTGACTATATGATCCTCTCCTTCACAAGATTTTATGATCATATCATCCACATACACTTCTATCTCTTTATGCATCATGTCATGAAAAAGAGTCACCATTGCTCTTTGATAAGTAGCACCAGCATTTTTTAACCCAAAAGGCATAACTTTGTAACAGAATGTCCCCCACATGATCACAAATGTAGTTTTCTCTATATCATCTCGAGCCATTTTGATCTGATTATAACCTGAGAAACCATCCATAAAGGAAAATATGGAGTGCCTAGCAGTATTATCCACTAGAGTATCGATGTAAGGTAAAGAAAAGTTATCCTTAGGGCTTGCCCTATTCAAGTCTCGATAATCGACACATATTCTCACTTTTCCATCTTTCTTAGGAACTGGCACTATGTTGGCTATCCATTCAGGAGATTTTACCACTTCTAAAAATCCAGCATTGAATTGTTTCTTCACTTCCTCTTTAAGTTTTAGCAACATCTCGAGTTTCATGCGCTTTAACTTTTGCTGCATCAGCTTACATTCTGGTTTTAAAGGTAACTTGTGCTCTATAATATCAGTGTTGAGTCCTGACATATCTTGGTAAGTCCACGCGAACACATCTACATATTCTTGGAGCAGCTCTTCTAGCTTCTTTCTTTTCGTTGGTAAAAGAGATGTACCAACTTTGACCTCTCTTTTATTCTCACCATCTCTCAAATTTACTGATTCAGTAATTTTTTGATGGGGTTCAATTGGCTTATCTTCATGTTCTATTAATTTTAACAAATCAAGAGGCAGTGTGTAGTTATCTGAATCTTCCTCATTATCAAGTTCATCAACATGAATTAAGTTTTCAAAATCAAATCCGAGATTATTGCCATGATTATCTTCATGTTCATTATTTGAAACCCTGCAAAGGGTAAGATGAAGAGAATATTGGCACACAAAAATAGAATGGCAAGAAAATGTAGGAAAGAAAAGAATGAAAGGTAAAATAGAGATAAAAACAATAGAAGAAATGTGGATGCATCTTCTAAGTCTTTTATTAAAATGACAAACATAAACACACCATAAAAGATCTCCTAATACTCGTAGAAAGTAATTAGGGATTTAAAGTTTTCACATTACTTTTTCAAAGTTTTAAAAACAATAGGCAGCTCTGTAACTTTTCAATTATCCAGCTCAAAATCTGAAGGACAAAGGTACATGAACAGCTCTTCACTTCGACTCTTTTTTTCTCCATCATCCACCATTTGAATGGCCAGCTCTGAAAATTTTTCCATGAATCCTGCACTTGAGGCTCCCGATAAATCTGAATAAATGTATCCTCCCGAGTAAAAAAAATCATAGAGGTATGGAATGACTATGGGCTCTAACTCCGACTCATATCCCTTAAGATTAACTATCATTTTATCTCTTTTCTCATTCATCATTCTTACTCTGTCTCCTCTTGTTGGTTTACATCCCAAGCCAAATCTGTCTTTCTTTTCATATATGGTTGATGGCTTCGTGATTCCTTGCAAGTTCTTCCCAAGTCTGGCTTCAGGTTACCATCCCATCTTGATAAGCTGTTTGACTACCATTTTAGTAGTCGTAGATAAGTGTGACGAATATAATTTAGCTTCTTCAGCTATATATGTTACATTGGTAATCTCGAAGGATCTATAAAAACATTCTAGAGCTTCATCTGTCGATTTCACATAAAGAGTATTTATCGGTTGAGTTACTAATAAATCTTCTTCCGCTGCTATACATGTTAGCTTTCCTTCAACAATGAATTTGACTTTTTGATGTAATGAGGATGGAACAACACCTGTCATATGGATCCACGACCTACCCAATAAATAACTGTATGAAAGAGAGATGTCCATAACTTGAAATTTCACATTGAAAATGCATGGGCCAATTTGTAATGGCACTTCTATATCTCCTAGCACCTCTCTTCTAGTTCCATCAAAAGCTCTTACTATCATATGACTAGGTTTCATATAAGATCCATCAATAGAGAGTTTTGCCAAAGTAGTCATAGGTATAACATTGATGGATGAACCATTATCAATCAAAACCTTAGCCATTATATGACTTTTACATTTCACAGTAATGTGAAGAGCCTTGATACTTCTTCTACCCTTCAGGAGGAATCTCTTCATCATTGAAAGAGATATAGTTTGAAATCGTCAGATTACCAACAAGCTGTTTCACATATTCAATAGAAGCATTGTGAGACACATATGCTTGATTTAGCACTTTCAGTAAAGCATTACGGTATGACTCTGAACTGAGCAATAATGACAATAGCAAAATTCTAGCTGACATCTTGTTAAGCTGTTCTACCACGCTATACTTGCTATGTTTTATTAACTTTAAAAATTCACCTGCTTCACTCTCAGATACCGACTTCTGCCATTCTTTTTCTAGGGTTGTGTCAAGACCACTCTGACTTTCATTTTCTTCTCCTACCTTAGCTTTCTCCTTTCTAGCTTTTTCTAGAGCTTCTGGGGTATAACACCTCTCACTTCGAGTTATGCCTTCTACACCCGTTATGTTGGCAGTATTTGGGTTAACTACGACATCATAATCATACTTCCAAGGTACTGCTTTATCATTCTGATATGAAAAAGGGTCAGAAACTTTAATTGTCACCACTGGTCGAGAGATGGGCTTTTCTAGCTTTGATGTTGGCTTTTTATCATAATAGATAGTTATCGATCTACGTATAAACTTATTCTTTGAATCAATGGTAGACACTTCAGCTTTCACCAATTTTTTTCTCTCTTGGTAAAACTCCATTCGACCTTCATTCATCAATTTTTGCACCTCCTGACAGAATTGGTGACAATTCTCGATAGAATGCCCCAGAACACCTCTGTGATAATTGTAACTTTCAGTTGAGTTAATTATTTCAGAGTAATTTTGAGGTTCTATTGGCTTTAACATGTTAGCTTTGACCAATACTTCGAACACCTTAGCCATAGGAGTTTTGACCTCTTTTATTCTTCTTTTCACATAGCTTATTTGTCCATCAACCAAAGCATTTATTGATGGTCTGGTATGATTTGGTAGAGGGTTCCCATTGATATTTGGAGTCCCTTGTTGGCTGGTATCAAAATTTAATACTCCTTCATTGATTAACCCCTACACTTTACGCTTCAAAATAGTACAGTTCTCAATGGAATGACCTGGATTCCCATAATGATAATCACAATGTGCATTGGGGTCATACCATTTGAAAAACGGAGGTTTCATAGGTTTAATGATAACAGGAGCAAGCAGATACTTCTTAACAAGTCTGGGATACAAATCTGTGTATGTCATAGAAATGGGATCAAAAGTGGTTTTTTCTTAGGTATTTCTCAGGGCTCTCAAATCAATATTAGGACTAGGTTTCCATCTTGGTCTGATAGGTGCAACAGGACGATTGTAGGTGGGTGTCTGAAAGGATGGTTGAAAATGAGGTGGATAAGCTGGTTGTGATAATGACTGGTATGGTTGATATGAATGAGGGATGAATGTAACATGGTTTACAGAAGGGTAATGGGTCTGGTATACTGATGTAGGATAATGTGTGAAACCTCTGAATTGTTGGCTCATATAGTTCACTGCTTGAGCCTCATTCTCTTTCTTTTTGGGAGCTCCACTTTTTTTTGCTCCACTTGTCTCTCCCGCATCGAGCTTACCATTTTTTATGGTATTTTCAATGATCTCACTTGATATCACCATATCTGTAAAGTTCTTGGTTGCATTCCCCATCAATCTCTCATAGTACGATGCTTTCAAGATGTTCACAAATAAAATAATTGTTTCTTTCTCAGTGAGAGGAGGTTGAACTTGTGCAGCCACAT
Source organism: Durio zibethinus (assembly GCF_002303985.1). Next base: position 6,953,392 of record NW_019167838.1, on the reverse strand, counting down.
CTCTCCATCTTTGTGCATACTCCTTGAAGTTTTCAGTTACTTTTTTTTCATGCTTTAAAGAGACAGATGATTTGGAACCATATCCGTGACATGTCGATATTGTGTAAGAAATACCTTTGTAAGCTCTTGCCAAGAATGAATATGAGTCCTATCTAGCTAGACATACCATCTAACTGCAGAACTTATAAGACTATCTTGAAATATGTGCATTAATAACTTCTCATCTCGAGCATATGCTACCATCTTTCGATAATATATGGTGATGTGGGTCATTGGGCATTTTGTGCCATCATATTTTTCAAATTCAGAGACCTTAAATTTAGGTAAAATTACCACATTTGGAACTAAACAAAGGTCAGCCGCATCTGTGGAGCCATAAAAATTCATTCCTTCTACAGCCCTAAGCCTTTCTTCCAATAACTTTATCTTTTCCCGGGCACTGGTATCTTCTATCTTTTCAGGTGTCTGCATCCCTAGCTTTTCTCTTTCCTTGGGATCATCCAAATCAGGAACTAAGATTGGCTTAGGTGGTTTTTTCATCATAATGGGATTAACAAAATTTTGAAATTATCTTGGAGCAGGTGTGGATGTCATTCCTGGATAAGGATTAGGATATCCACCAGGAGTAGGAATTGGTACTCTAGTTCCTTGTGAAGGTTGGTTTAGTCATAGCTCAAACCTTGAAGGATAGACAGGATCTACCATATCTGGCGATTGTTCTTGAAAGCTAGGATTTTCTTCCACTATTTTTCTTTTGTCAAGTTTTCTGAGTATATCCATTATTGTGCTAAGATCCTCTCTTAGTTCTTGTTGAGCTTTCTTAATTCTCTCAAATCGACTGGTCTGTTTTTGCTCCATGATTCTTGTCTGTATCCTGATATTGTATGAATGACGAGTAGGTTAGGCCAAAATTTTTGATGGGTGAGCTATTCTTGAACCTTTATTACCACAAAGTTTTTATTTTGAAAAAGAAAGAAAAAAAATTAGAATGCTATGTGTTAAAAATTTTATTTTATGAAAAATGATGTATATGATGCATGAATGCAAATGAGAGATATTTGCTCTTGGATGAATTTCAACATTAGAAATTTTATTGATCCATACAACTTTTATTACATAGGATTTATCATCTTAGAGTTATCTCCATAAAAGTATTTGACTTGCTCGTAATGGTCCTTTGCCTCATCTAGAAAGTTCACTAGACGCTGTCTATATTCTCCTATGAGATTGACTTCTCTTCTTAATGCTTCTACCTTTTGAACTATCTCCCATGCTTTCTTCACTGCCTTGCTAACTTGATTAGTCAAGTGTTCTATGTATTGTTGCCTCCCTAAACTTTTTGCCTTTCATATCATATGAGCATCTCTTTCTGAATCACATGTGAAGATCCAATCTTTTTTCCTTCTATGTCACTCATCTATCATTGCTGAAATATGACTTTTATAGTCTTGCATTTGTAGCTCTAACCCTTGGATCACCTGGTGAAGCGATTCTTTTTTATTCAATATTTTGAAGTGCTTTTTTCTCTCTTCTACGAGCATGACTTTTAATCTTTTCTTTTCATTTTGGCATTCCACCAATCTTGCTGAGGTTGTAGAGTATAATTCCTTTCAATTCTGACATTCTTGAGAAATTCTGATGGTCTCCTCTTGCTTTTCTTGAGCTTTACCCTTCCATTGGTTTATTCCCTTTCGAAGCTCATCCATTTCACGTTGTCGGCCAAGGTAAGACTCGGTAACTTTTTCAGTTTTGAATTGAACTTGTAACCTCTTATTTTCTTGGTGTAGATCTTTCAAGTCACTATTAGCCAAATCTCGTTCTTTTATGACTTTTTTTAATCTGTTCCCTTGTACCTCCGTTTTATATTTTAATTGCCCTACTTTCTCGCGAAGTCTCAAATTTTCTCTTTTTATTTCTTCTTTTTCAACTTTTAATTCTTTCTTGATAAGCTCAACTTCTGATAATTGTACCTCTTCTGAAAGATTAACCAATTGATATGAGCTATCATCAGGAGGGAGTATTATGTCTCTAGGCCGCATTACTTTCTAAATTTGGTAGTCAGAAGTGATTTTATCGATAAGAGGCCCTAACCTCATTCTTTGTGTTCTCTTCCATGCTTGGATCAACTGCTCCGAGGTTCTTGATGGATTCGATTTCCCATAAATGAATTCTACTTGGACCAGGCCATGAGTAGCAGGAACAAACTGTTTTACACCAAATTGCCTAAGTGCCATCAATGAAGCGTAACTTACAACGCCCAATAGCCCTAATAACGAAATCCATGGCTCATTTCCTCCACGATACAACAAGGGCACACGAGGCATCCAAGGCGCCATCCATTCGATTTCATCCCCAGTAATCTTTCGTAAGAAAAGGACCCATTCTTTCTTAGTCTTTAATGTCGACCATTGGCTTTTGCAAAACTCTTTGAGTGATGCCTTATTTTGAAGATATGATTTCAAAAATGCACTCTTCCCACATTTGAAATTACTTCTGACCCATACGTATAATAGAGATGCACATCCTATAAATCATCCTTTCTCATTTCGTCGACAGAAATTCAATGACCTGATGGTTTCGGCTAGGACTGCTGGAGCAGGATTAATTGCTTGGGTTTTAATTTGCTCGAAAAAGTCTACCACAGTTATCTCAATGTAACCCAAAGTCTTCAGAAAGATTACCATGCCATATAATGCTAGAGCAAACACATCCATACCTTGATCATTATCCAAATGCTCCTGAATGAAATTTCGAAGAAAGTCCCAACGAATGTCGAGATGTTCACTTTTAGACTTCACAAAAGAATCAATGGTTTCTACTTTAACCTCCATAAGCTTGGCTAACTTTTTGCGATAACCTGATTTTGGCTTTCGGGTAAATACTTTATCTGGACATTGTAGTTCTATCCTGAGCAAAATCGAATACTCCTCGATGGTTGGCACCAAATCTTCCTGATTAAAAATGAAGCATCTATAGGATGGATCCCAAAACTGTATAGCTGCTTTGACTAGCGGTTCATCAACCACTACTGAAATGAGGGATGCAATCTGCCCATACTTTTTACAAAAGCTTTCTTTTCTTTCTTCACTTAACTAGCCCCAGACAGTAGCTAACTCTTTTAAATCATTCTGTGTATGATCTAAATGCACCTTCTCGGGTAACTTAGACACATAACTGGTAGGCAAACAATCTTCATTCTTTTGTTGAGCCTCTTTCGACCAAACATGTACTTCATTATACGACTCACATGGCACACTGACTGAGGACGAGCAAATCTGTAGTTCTATGGGATCCATGAAAACTTCTTGGGAGAAATATCCTAGAGCAAATATCTCAATGCAAAACTGTATGATATGATTAATGCAAAAGGAAAAAGAAACAAAATTGAGTTAGTGTGAGGATGGTTTAAAAAAAACATTTTTTGTTTTTTTTTTTTAAGATTTTTTTGTTTGTTTTGTTTTGTTTTGTATTATACACAACTTTTATTCTTAGATGTTTTCTACAAGAAGGTGGATGGGGCTCTACATAAGGCTGGTTTTCTAGGCTTATTATATGCTGGGTTTGGATTGACAGGGTCTAAAGGTTCCCAAATTGTTCCTCACTGTCATCCATATTGGACTAGTAAGGCATCTAGATCCTCACCCATTATAGGCTACTAATGGAAAGGGTTCAATTCGAGTGAAAGTATTTCACTTGCCATTGCGGAGGTTATCACCTCACGAGAGCAATAAGTACTTTACTTCCTCCTATAAAGGATGGAGCCCGGGTATAGAGCTCATGTATGAGATGCATCGTGCCATTGTGTGCAAATATATCCTAATTTATTGACAGTAATATATACAAAAAAATAAAACATAAGAGGCATAGTAAGAGAAATGTGTGTGAATTTTTTTGCTTTTTATTTTTGATTTGTTTTGTTTTATTTTTTTTACTAAAAACGAAGAATAAAAATTTAAGAATTTGATTAAGACTATTTAAATCAAAATTTAAGGATAACAAGTAGTTAATTTTGGCTTGACTCTAAAAAACAAAAGGCTACGTCCCCAGTGGAGTCGCCAAGCTGTCGTAACGATTTTATGTCCGCCCGACGAATTTGGAAATAAAAAAATAACGAAGTCGCCACTAATCTTTTTTGGCTAGGTGCGATTGGCCACCTTATTAAAACATATCTTTTAATGAAATCTTAAAATTAATTAAAATTTATTAAAAAGATAATTTTACGGTCTATGAAACAGTCTGGGTTCGAGAGTCGGTTACGTGTGGGGAAGGATTAGCACCCCTACAACGCCCGTAAAAAAAACGGTACCAATTAACAACGTGTTATCCTTTGATTTTGATAAAAACAGTCTTATTTTTAGTATTCGAAAAATAATTTCTTTGATTTTTTTTTTAAAATTATTCTCGAGAAAAATAAATCAAAACATTTTTATTGAAATGATTCTTAAAATGTTCCAGTATGTTGGTAACATTAAAAGAACTCTCTCTCACCTAGAGATTTCTTAAAGCATCTCTACTCGAAATACTTTTAGAATCTCATCTTTGGGAGGTCTAAATTTACTTTTCGTAAAAAATTATGTCATGTATGCAATGCAAATAATAACATGTTGATGCACACATTTTATTCTTTTTCAAAAATTTTATTAATTGTTTTATTAATTTTTAATTTTAATTGAAATTTTGAAGAAAAAAAAGAATTTAATCATATTGAAGATTTTCTATAAATATTCCAATACGTTGGTAATATTTTACAAAAAATCTTCTCACCTAGAGATTTCTTAAAGCATCTCTACTCGGAATACTTTTAGAATCTCATCATTGGATTAAATTTTTTTCTTCCTATTTTTATTACTTATATTTTTTTTTATTAATCAATTTTTATTTATTATTTTAAAAAAAAATCTTTACTGTATTGAAAATTTTTTATAAATACTCCAATACGCTGGTAGTATTTAAAAAAATCTTCTCACCTAGAGATTTCGTAGGCATCACTACTCGGAATACCTTTGAATCTCATCGTCGGATAAAAATTTTCTTTTCCTACATTTTTTATTGCTTTAGTATTATTATTAAATTTATTTTTATATAATTGTTTTTAAAGTTTATTAACATAATTACATAAAAAATTTAACCACAATTTCATCAATTAGTCTAACAAATATAGATATTTTAATATGCATAAATATTAATAAAATAATAATAATAAAAAATTTTACCTGAACCGGATCGGTCAACGGTCCGGTCAACGTCTGGTTTGGTTCGACGGTTCGATCCGACGGTTCGGCTCGATCTGTGCGGTTCAATACCGGTTCGGTTTGGTCTGGGCGGTTCAGTTCCGGTCCAGTCAGACCGGTCAGAGGCAAATGAAGAAAACGGGTCGCGGGTTGACGTGCGGATCATCCTTGGCTGAAACGACGTCGTTTTGGGTCTTTCCCTAAACGACGTCGTTTTGAGTTTTTGCTTTACTATATATAGCTGAAGGTTTTTTTTTTTTTTATTCATTTGGCTTCTGTTTCAAAAAAAAAAAACGAGAGAGAGAGGGAGCTCTAGGGGAGGGGTTAGGCCGATCGCCGTCCGACCGCCGCTTGGTCCACCATCGGCGGTTGTCGTCGATGATCGAAAAATGGTCAGAAGGTCATCGAAGACTCCTCTAGACGCCCTCTTTCCAGATCCGGTCTCCTTTTCACCGGAAACAACCTCAATCAACGTAGATCGGGGCTCAAAGTTTCGGTAAAAAAAACACTTTTTTTTATGTGTTTTCAGGTTTATTTTCGTTGGGTGTCTTTGTAGGTGTAGTTTGGTGCTGGGTTCCCCGTTCCAGGGGACTATTTTTACTTCTTTTTTTGTGTTTTTGCAGATTTTTTTTCTTTTTTTTTTTCGGCAGAATCTTTTTTTTTTTCTTTTTTTTTTTTGGTCTGGTTTGCAAGTTCTATTTATAGAGCTTGTTGGGATTCAAATATCAAATTTTTTGAGATTCAAATCTCATTTTTCAACTAAAAAATCACACCTACCGTCCGTGATTGGTGGCTTGTCGGTCGTTGGCAGCTATCGGTGGTGCTTTTGACTTTAGGGATTGTGTACTAGATTTGAACCAGATAAGGATGAAGAAAAAGGAAAAAGAAAGGAAGAAGAAGACAAACGCAGAAATGAGAAGAAAAAAAAATTAAATAATAAAAATAAAAATTTTAAAAAAATGGTGTTTACAAGATCAAAGAAAAAAATGACCTAAGCTATGGAGTAACAAGAACAATTGTCTGTTGATTTTTATTTATTGGAGTTGAATAGTTGCCTTGCTGTTGCCAATTAGCTGTGAAAAAAAAAATTATTTAAAAACAAAAACTAAGCTTTTGTGTGTGTCGAGAAATTTCTCAAAGACTCCAAAGTAAAAAACAAAAGAAAAGAGAGAAGGGGAAATCAAAAAGAGAAAGCAAGTCTTCTATTCTGTTTTAAAGAGATTTCGAAAGGAAGAAAGAAGAAAATTAGAAAAGGAAAATAGAAAAAGGGAGTATGAATAAGAGGAAAAGAAAGTAGCAAGCATAAATTGTGAGCTGGTCGATAGATGAAAGGACAACAAGGACGAAGAAAAATGGAAGAGGGAAGAAAAAAACAAGATGATAATCTAGACTTGATGAGTCACCAAATCAATTGCGGAAAGATCGAATTGAAAGGTGAAGGGGAACAATAAAAACGTTGAATACATTTTTATATATATGATTTTTTAAAATTAATTTTAAAATATTTAATTAATTATGATGATTCGTATATTTATATCATAATAAAATATTAAAATTTATCTATTTATATTAATTTTATATAAAAATTATATGTTATAATTTATATCAACTATAAAAATTTAAATTATAATTTTTTTTATTTTATTAAACATATATATATATATAACTATTATTATAATTTTAAATTATATTATTTTTATGATCTATTTTTATATTTATTCATATCATATATTATATTATATTTTAAATTATTAAATTTTACTTTGAACAAAGAACTATATAAGTTACAGGAGTACTTGAAAAAGATAGAAAATGAGAATAACATTTAGGAAGAGAGAGGGATTAGTTATGTCCCACCAAACTTCTTTGAAGTAAGTTTGCAAACCTGATGAAACCAATAAAAAATGCACAGAGACAGTTTTATGATGTTTTCTTTCATTTTTTTTTGTTATGTGATTCTGCATAAAGTTCATTCAATTCCTTAATATTGTATATTTTTATTTATTTTGTCAATTGCAAATAAAAGTAAGATTTTTTAGAGTATGTAATGCTATTTTTATGATTCTAATTGGCATGCTTAAGAGATTTATGAATGCGGTTTTTTTTTTTTAA